>JAAGAY010133921.1:0-36655 GCA_011801015.1 Ardeotis arabs
GGATGGAGTCCAGAGGAGGGCCACAAAGATGATCAGAGGGCTGGAGCACCTCTCCTCTGAGGACAGGCTGAGAGAGTTGGGGCTGTTCAGCCTGCAGAAGAGAAGGCTCCGGAGAGACCTTCTAGCATCCTTTTGGTACCTAAAGGGGCCCTACAAGAAAGCTGGAGAGGGACTTTTGACAAGGGCATGTAGTGGCAGGACAAGGGGTAATGGCTTTAAACTAGAAGAGGGTAGATTTATGTTAGACGTAAGGAGGAAATTCATTATTGTGAGGGTGGTGAGGCACTGGAACAGGTTATCCAGAGAAGTTGTGGATGCCCCGTCTCTGGAAGTGTTCAAGGCCAGGCTATGAGCGAGCTGGTCTAGTGTAATGTGTCCTTGCCCATGCCAAGGGCGTTGGAACAAAATGATCTTTAAGGTCCCTTCTAACCCAAACTATTCTATGATCCTATGATTCTATGATACATCTCACTTACAGAGGCCTTTTCCCCAACTACTTGTAACTTATTATTATTGTAATCCTCAGGCACACAATATGTCAGCAGTAAAAAAGCAAGCCCAAATGGCAGTCCAGGCTTTAAAGAACAACAGATGCCTATATGCTCAGAAAAAGCATACACAGTTGAGTAATGAAGTTTTTTTTTTTTTTTTTTTTTAACACAGGCCTGCATAGGTTAAATTACTAAGATTATATTTGCTGCTGCTCCCCAAAAGCAGTATCAATAATTGAGTTACAAGCATATTTAAATCCAGAGCTTCTCTTGCCTAAAAGTAACTTCAGCTTCAACTGTGACAGAGTACTGTCTTCCATTGTGTGGTGGTCCCAGATTATGATTCAGCAAAACAAGCAGAAAATTACCTGATTGGTTCTCTGTACTCCTCTTAGTTTATTTCAATCTTTCCAAATAAAGTAGAAAAGTATTTCAGGTATGTAACCTATACTTCAGACAGTCCATGCTCCCTTAGAAATATTATTCATTGAAAATAAGTACTTAGAGTATTTTTATCTCAGAACAGCTCAATCCCTTCTTTTATAGTTCCCAGAGTAGATGATGATCACAAAATGAATAGCCACTTAGTATTCTTATGCTATCATTTGGTGTGAGACCTTGAGCATTATTTACTGCCCATCATTGAAATTATATAAGACATACAGAAACATTCATGTCCTCCTAGATTTTCCTCCAGTAGTCTCAATGATTTTAGGACTTCTTTTAACGTGATTTAATCACCTTCCAAGGTCCTGTGTCTATTTGCTCTTGCAAGTTTTTAATATGACTATTTCATTTTTGGGTACTTATTACCATTAATGACCTGCCCCTTTGTTGTTTAGAAATGTTGCTTAATAATATCCTGAGAAGTTAGCTGGTAGTTTTCCTAACTGGGGTGGAGGAGAAGGGTAGGAAAACATTAAACTTAAAATTAATTCTGAATTGACAGTTTTATAATACTTAACAGGTAATTTTTTTTTCAGAATGTTTAGCATATAATAGATCATTGAAAAATTAAACTCTTGACTTCAACTGCAAAAGTCATTACTCAAGTCCACTGCAGATCAGACCATATGTATTTTAAATGTAGCTCCCAGAATGCAAGATATGCATAGCATCTGGGAAAATTTGACCTGGCCAGCATTGTATACCATCCTATTATTCAAGGTAACATTAAAGTACCATGACTATGAAACTGGGAGTTTTTTCTGGGATTTTTTTTTTTGCTTGATTTGTTACCCAGCTTTGATCACATGCAGTGAGTTATACAGCAAGACTCTAGATTTCTTATAGCTTGAAAGACTAAGACAAGTACATGATACTAGCAATGTAATGTATGCATTATGTATTCTGGTACAGATTTACTATTTGTTGAATAAACATCTCAGATGTTAGACTTTTTAGCTTTGGACAAAATTTATAAATTAGTTCTGCTACTAGGATAGTTATTAATTACTGAAATGCATTTGAAAAAATTGACAATCCAATGACTGCCTGTGGATTACTAGCAATGCGTATTATTTTGATAATTAAGTTTGAATGCACTTATTTAAGCTTGCATCTCTAATTCTGCAGTGTATGATTCCTAAATACTGGAAAAGATTCAAAGCATATTTGTATGTACATCTGGACTCAAATTAAATTGTATGGAGCCAAAGTCTTGGTCTCTGAAAAATCTGTTTAAGTATTTCACAAACTCTCCTAAAATTAATGTAATGGATTATGCTGTTCTTTCAGCCATGTAGCTGAAACAACAGTGGGTCTCATTAATTAATTAATGAGAAGGAAAGAAAGAATCAGCTTATCAACAAATACATTCAAGTGTTTAGTCATAGTAACTGATCTTACCACCATGTGAACTTTCAGGATACAGGATTGAGCTTTCATTTTAAAGGTCAGGTACTGTTGAAATTTCTCTTCCACAGAGAAGGGAATTTATTTTACCCTCTCACCTCTCACCAGGCTGAAACTGGTCAGCCAAATACAGTTCAAGTCTCTGATTTTCAGGTCTTGTTGGTCCAATATGTATGTTGTTTGAGCAGTTGATTGATGAAAACCTACAGAGTTTTAGAATTTCTCTAAAGCTCCTTTGAAATTAGATAATTTCCATGTATAATCATATTTCAGTCTTAATGGCTATAGGTGCCAGGCTTCTCCTTCCACCTTTGAATTAAGAGCATGTTCTGTTTTACCAGTTTAATTTAAAAGCCAGAAAGCCGTTTAAGACAGCTGACCATCCTAACAACTGTATACAGCTTAAAGATGGTGATAAGGAAGGAGAGGGGAAGAGAGCTATGTTTTAGTTTTAATGATATAAATAATCACTAGAACAGTTTTTTATTTCATATTTGCTTATAGTGATGGGTTTTTTAATATTACAGCAGTATTTTAGGTCTTCAAGGAAGATTGAGTTCTTATTCCATTACACATTGTGGAAACATAGTAAGAAACAGTCTATCCACTGAAAAACCTCTGGTCAAACATGAAACAACAGTAGAATCATGAAGAAAAGGTAAAAAGTCACAGCAAAAACATGATATCTATTTGTTATATAGCCAGCTGTTAATTATCTTCATGTGTCTGTATACTTCCAATTAGTATAATTTTTATTTATTGCACCTTTCTGTCAACATATAATAACCATGTCTGTGCAGACTTTCCCAATAAGATAAGAAACACAGAAGCCCAGACTGCATCATCTATAGAACAGATCTGTTACAGACCTTCCCTTGTCAGCAATGACAGTCAAAGAAACTAAGCTTTTTTATAGGTAACTAATTAAAAGATGCCTTATCCATGCTTGTTACAAAAAAAAAAAAGGCCTGAAAACACTGAGGGCAGGTTTAAAAGCTTATCTGAATAAGAGTAGTACTGTATGAGTTCTGCAACATGCGTTAGCAGTTAGCTCTCACATTACTGCAGCAGGTTGACTGGAGCATGACAGTTTTGTTTCTCATGGAAGGCAAACCAGGCAAACCTGTGCAGCTGGTAAAAATTATTAAAAAATAGGACCTATTAAAAAATAGGTTCTCTTTGGCCTTCTGTCAATTTAAGGAGAAAGTAAGTCTAGCAACATGAATTTTCCACAAAATAAATACTGAAATATAAAGAGAATCCATGATTCGCGAAAGATGCAGCTTCATGTTTTGTTATGCTTTCATTTTCTCTCCGGCATACAAGGCATTGTGCTTCTGGAATTAAGATACTCTTAACTCAAAAAGGAAACTGTGATCTTCTTCTTGACCTCCTGCACAGGAAGTTATTAGAATGGTATTTGTTTTCAGCGACAAAGCACTGGTTTAACCATGCCTCAGCTTAGCAGACCAAATCATTTGTTCTGGTTGAAAGTATTCAGCTTTAGCCTGTAAATAACCAAGCACATTTTCATCACACAAAAATCTTGAATTGCATTAACTAATTCATGAGACACCACAGCTGAAGAAAACGTGTCCTGTTGGTTAAGTTCTTGGATGGGAATCAATGGCTTCATTGCTTGGACGTATTAACTTTCTACATATCATCACTGTGTGTTTCATTACAGAGAACACAATAGATTGCACATGGCTGAGTGAGATATACCCAGGAAGCCAGTCACTTAGAATTAATATACAGTCCTCCATGAACCAAGCTGTCCTGCTGGGGAGAGAAGGACATACTTGAAGGCCTTAATTCACAGCTGACAGTCAGTCTGACCTCCCTTTCATGTAGCATGAAATGAATATAACAGGCTAGGTCATGTGTTACACATGGTTATGTGTTACTGTGATAAACTGACAGGCAAGATGATCAAACTTGGAGAGGAATTAAGGAGGTGTGGTTTTGGTAGTTCTAAGGATATCAGATGGGTTGACAAAAACGTTTTTCACTGACAGATGTGAGATTTTTGAAACTTAACTAGAAATGAGTTGTCAGATATCTTTTCAGTCTCTCTTTTTTTTCTTTCTGTCTCATCCCATTATTCTTTTTCCCCTATTGAAGACAATGTAATGTAGTATTTAGGAGTTTTTTTCTTCTGTTTCCATTTGAATCTTTTTCAAAGTGAGAACAGTTTGGTGAAAGAAAAACAGATGACTTCTATTTTTTCCTCCAATTTTCATATTTTTGTAGCTTGGGGGTTGCAAAAGAGAAAGAAAGAAAAAGAAAGAAAGAAAGAAAGAAAGAAAGAAAGAAAGAAAGAAAGAAAGGAAGGAAGGAAGGAAGGAAGGAAGAAAGAAAGAAAGAAAGAAAGAAAGGAAGGAAGGAAGGAAGGAAGGAAGGAAGGAAGGAAGGAAGAGAAAACTTAATTTGCATTCAAATAATCATAATGTTCTGGAATGAAAATCGGAAAATGTTTTTATGAAAAAACATTATCTTTCTCTTTTTTTTTCACCACTCCAGTTACAGAAGGTGTGGAGTTTCCAAAACACTGTAAGTGTGAACTGTGCGAAATCTTGAGACACCCAAGTGGAACTAAATGTTGCCTTCACTTAAAAAGAGGAGGGCTCTTTGGTGATGTCCCTGAACATGGTGATAACTCTGATAGGGACACCTGTGAAGTGGGCTGTCATTATGGAATTGCAGTGTGTTTGGGATGCTCCAAAGCTACAGTTAGCATACTACACTATATTGTTTTGTTTTAATGAGTTCCTTGGTTTTGCTTTTCTTTTCCTACCTTTTCTGTATCAAAAACTTAATTGCCTCATGATTTTATTCCTGTTTTCAGCACTTTTCTTCTAAATTTTTGTTCGGTAACAAAGATAAAATTTATCAATAGTTACCACTCAGGAAATATGCCTAACTCACTGTACAAATCACCTATGTAGCAACTACTCCCGTCCTATTTGGTATAAACTCGGCAACAGAAGCACTATGTCATTTATTCTGGTAATGGCCTCAAACGAGCATGCAGGGGCTGCAGGCTTCTGAACTATTCTCCAGAATGTCCTCTCTTGGTGCACCAGTGGGTTAAAGTGCAGGCTCCCTTGGAGCTGAGCAACAGCTTACTCCCATCAGATCGTCCTTCACCCACTGTGGGTACAGTAGGCACCAAACCCAAGAACTAGCACTACTTTTAAAACGTAAGCATTGCAGGCAGATTCTTTCCCCAGACACTCTGCAAGTCTAGTGTACTTTTTTTACTGGATTTTGGTCAAGAGTAAAAATTAGAAGAGCAAAGATAACATTATGTGTTTCCTAAAGTATTTAAAGTTCCTTTCCAAAGATTGCTATTTCTATAGCATTCTACACAGTTTTCCATTTCCAGAGTTAGAAATGGTTCTTTTACTTAACATTGTTTGGTAGCTTCAATGGACACATGGTTAAAAATGTTTTTTCTGTAACTAACGGCGAGCTGGATTCCTGATGTTCAGAACATGCAGAGTGTTGAAAAGATAAATAACACTGCTCTATTAACTTCTTAATGAACTTACTGAAAAGCCCATCTGATATCTTAAACTTACATTTCACATGTGCTGAAGAGTTTTATGTTTCTTTTACATTCCTTTGAAGTCCTTACATGCAAAATATCATCACAGTTTTTTTTTTTTTATGTCAAATATTAAGAGCAGTTGCATGTCTGACTCAAGGCATGTTACTGTCTGCTGATATATGGGATACCAGAGAGAAAACAAACTACCAGGCCTTTGTCATAAACACCACCTGTTTCAGAAACTGTCAGTCATCAGCCATTTGAACTTCTCATTTCTTTACAGACATGACATTGAGAAGGAGGAAAGGGAGCTGGGAAAGGACAGAAAGGTTTCAAGGGAAAAGCTCAAAAAACAAACTGCAGTTTCCTTCCAGCCTGGGGAGTACACCAGAAACGTCTCTGCCTGAAACAAAGCAGAGGGAGGAAGGGTGAGGTTGAATTTTGTGTTTTAACGTCTATCTCAATTCCACATGAGCGTTTATTATAGATCAAGCCTGAAACATAGTTATTTCTGCATCAGCACAGATGAGACCAATTTCTTTCAACATTTGCTTCATAAAATAATTTTGCAGTTTCATAGGTACACCCTTAGATGGACCATTTCCATGGTTCATTTAATCTGCGAGACTTATGACAATTATGAAGGAACTCAATTTTCAATCTAAGCATCTTTGACAGGGATTTTGGTAATACCTTAAAAGACTGAGTGGGAATTGAGTATTTTAACTCAATTTTTTGAAAATTCTGTCCTTACATTGTAATTTCAGGAACTGAATTCCAAACTCTGTAAGCCCATCAGATTCACTGCTTAATAAAGTGAGATAAAGGCATTTAATTTTTCATGCTCATTTTTAAGATGAAGTAATTACCTGTAAGATGATGTTAAAGAAACAGCTCCTCCATGATGTCAGTGTTTATATCACAGTGTAGAAGGCTAAGAACATTTTATGGAAATTTTATCTCATAACACCAAATTATTGATCCTGGAAATATTAATACTGTGTATGGATGTTTTTGTTCACAGAACTTCACATGGGTCAAGCTTGAGAGACATGAGTAATATTACTACTCACTCTTGATTTTTTTCTGGAGCAACTTAAATGGTGTAGGTGGGTTGGAATACTTCTCAGATGTTTTTTGACCTCTCACTCTGCTTATATGGATGGAGAGGTGTGTACTGAAGAGGTTTTTTTAAAAAAATCCTTATGAGCTGAAAGTAATTTCTGCACCTTCAGAAAGCTCAATGGACTGGGGATGCTAGGATTCTGGGACAAGAAATAGGATTTCTTTAATTGCCTGCATTGCAGTTGTCAATGTGCAAAGAAGCTTTCTGAATGAAGATTGTCGTATCAGTATTACAGTATCAAACATAAGCTGTTTAATAAAATAAGAAATACTATCTTAAGGACACGTGTGCTGCTTAAGGGAAAGTAAATTTTGTAAGGCACATTGGAGACCTTAAAAAGCAGCATTGGCTTGTTATGATTGTAATCCATATTTACATCACTTTGATTGTAACAGACTCAGAAAAGACAGACAAACTGAGTCTTCCTGGATAATATCCAAGACCTCCCACATACAACCTGGAAAAAACCTGTTCTTTATAAATATATATCTATATCTATGTCTATACCTTGAATATCCTACCCATTTTCTGGAATTACTGTTTGATACCCTGTTGTCTTCATGTTACAAGAGCCTTATTATGCACGGCAAATAATATACCATTTTCTACTGTTTTTCTAGTAAGAGCTTAAAATCCTTACAATAGGTAGGAGGCACCATCCTAATAACATGTACATTACTGAGAAAACTAAGACATTCATAGGAAATCACTGCTATTCTGGCATATAGTGCATTACTCACATGTCTGTGTAGACTGGCATTCCATTTCTAATATAAACCCCAACTGATTATGAATTAAATATTCTTGAAGTACTTAATACATCCCAGAACTGCCACTGAGCTACTACTGGACTTGCTTGGCAATTCCCCATCAGTAACTGCCCATGAAAAGTGGGGACAGTTACACAGAATCAAGGTGCACTCTGAGAACCCTTTGGACATTCACTATAAATGACTTACAGCTGTAGTAGATGTTGAATCATACTGAAAAAGCATTATTTAGTTTTTTGGATCAAAGCTGGAGGAACTTTATATTCTGCTACATCTTTACTGTTCTTGGGAAAGTTGCTTTAATTGTTTTTTGTAAAACCAGGAATAGACGCTTTATTTGTGTTTCACCTGTGCATACCATGGAAGAGAAACCCTTCACCTGAAATCATCTGATAGTTAGCTGATCTGTGTAGTACCTAAGAGGTACTATACAGTAGTATAGTAAATCTTAGTACCAAGACTTATAACTATACCACTTATTGCTCCCTCATTGGGTGCCACTGACTGCCAGACTAGCTTGTCACTGAAGGAATTTGATCTGTTTAAATGCCATGATGTTTGGGTTTGTTCTGTTGATAATCAGAAGGTATCGTGTTCAGATGAAATACAGGGACCTTGGTAAAATTGTCACATCTAATCTTATCACCATTGTTCCATTTTGCACATGTTGCTTCGGGTTCTGAACTCTAAACAAAATGTGCTTTTATGGTATCTAAACACAACAGAGCCTCACAGCAGCTTATGAATTGCTGAATTCTTTTAAAAATCA
Organism: Ardeotis arabs; assembly: GCA_011801015.1. Taxonomy (NCBI): domain Eukaryota; kingdom Metazoa; phylum Chordata; class Aves; order Otidiformes; family Otididae; genus Ardeotis; species Ardeotis arabs. Next base: position 8,564 of record JAAGAY010133921.1, read on the forward strand.
CGCTGGCAAATATTTAAGTGTGGAAAGTGCCCTTTTTAGGAACTCGTTTGCCCACTCACTAGTTTCTCATAATCTCTCTTTTTAATTGCTGTTTATTTATTGGATTCTGACAGAAGGTTGCAAAACATGTCTCTGATGATCACATACATTTAGATAGCACTTGCCTTAAGCAATCAGTGCTGTGAAAGCAAAGCTTATGTAAAAGAGGCAAAAAACCCCATGTAAACTAAAAAAGAGACAATGTTCTGTCATCTTCAGAAACACATATTCAGTCAAACACTAATGCCAAGCATGCTAAAACAGTGGAAAAACCCCAAGCATTCTACGTCAGCATTCCAGTGTCTTTCACAAATGGTTCTTGCAGCTTTGGACTTGTGTGACGAGAAGACATCAATCTTCTCCCTAACTGTAACAATAAAATCATATGCCACTTGGAACATGTAATTTATTTTCTATGTTTTATACACAGGATAAATTTTTCTTCATGCATTAAGATCCTCTGAAATATATGTGGAGCAGTGCTGTCTCAGTGAAAAACATTATTGGAATAGTATCGTAACCATAGTAGTCTAAAGAGAAGTAAGATATGTAAGAATAGGTATCTCTCTTATATTTTATTTAACCAGCTTGAAAAAGATTTGCACAGAATGTTCTATCATCTAAACAGTTGACCTGATTGGCTTAACAGGTCATCATTTCATTTTTTCTACAAGATCATCAGCATTCACATATCACCTTGCTGTAATAATTAGTATTGCCACCCGGTTCCCTCTTACTCTGACAGCAGAAGGCATGAAAGAGGTGCCAGTTAAGCCAAGAGGAAAAGATAAAGCGGAAGGAGTAAAACACAGATTATAATTTTAGGGAAAAGTGGGTGGAAGTCACTAACATTAATAAAACAAGGAATTCCTTAACAAAAAAAAAAGTCCAGTGACCTATTTCTATCATAAGTATTAATTATGACACTGATTGGTCTCAACAGAGCACTTCCAGTGCACAGCAGATTCTGCTTGCAAAATCCATTAAGTAACAATATCAGAAAGTGTGTGACCAGCTACCCAGTAATTTGGACATGTGTGCCTTGTCTCTGCATGCTGGCACTGCCTCTTGCTCGAATTTAGTAATGTAGAAGATTAAAGCTGTCAGTTACATATAAGGGTTAAGAACTCCAAAAGGATTTATGATCTCTGTGCAGTCTCCAGGGAGAATAAGCAGACTGTTCCCTGCCAAAACACTCCTAAGCTGCCCTGCAGTGAGGAGTGTTACAGGAAAAGTACCAGTTAGACAGAGGGAGGGGGAATAGCGAAGGAATAGGGAAATACAGCTGTCAGCATCTTATGTGCTACGTCTGTTCTCCACTCTTACCTCAGTGTACTTCCTCTTTTCTTTCAAAAAATGTATTGTAAAATTGACTTAAATTTAATGCAAAGTTGACTCAATTCAAGTTAGAGAGTATCAGTGTATCTTCTGCTGCATATAGAAACTTCCTTAGAATAATGAACTTAAAGAACTTAGAAATAATGAACTAAGAACAGTGAACTACTAATGAAAACTGCTCCTCTCTCAATTTGTGTGTTCATTGCCAGAAATCTAGCCTGAGCTAACATTCATGGTTTACAAGTCCACTGATGGCTGAGACAATTTTTTGTTGCTCTAGTGCTCTCCTGGAGAGTAGTGCTTATCAGACTGTAATTACAGTCTTTCAGTGTCTGAAAATCTGGGGATACAATTTGGTTTCTGCTTCTATCATTTAGCTATTAACTAAAGGAAAAGCTTCTGGAATTATCATAGTCCAGTCTCCTGTCAAAACATAATCATATCATCTGCCTGCCCCTCCCCCCAGTAACTTTGCACAAATTTACCAGTCAGGAGAGGTCTTCTAATCATTCATTTCTCAAAGGCTTTGTGAATAGGTTGTTGAGAGGACAGAAACCACAGCGGGAGGAAAAAAACCCCTGTGATTTGACTACAGATCTGCAACTGAGAAAAACTGCTTGTGTGCCCCAGCTGTGTGAAGCCTCCAGCTGGAAGAATATGTATCTTTTTAAACATAAAAATCAAGCAATCATAGTTCATTCATCCTATAGCTTGCTGCGCAGTTTGCTTTTCTACAGCTACATTCAGATTGTGGCAAAGGTGAGGGTGATGATAAAGGTTTACACGAGCTTAAGCTAACCAATATGCTTATTTGTGCGATTCACGTCATTTGGGTTAGCTCTTTAAAAACTGTCCAGTCAGCATCGAATCGGCTGTATAAGAGTACGTTCAGTAGGGGTCAACCCAACCTTGAACGTGAAGGGGGTGTTGTTTTTCATTGCATAGCTCTTCCTCATTAGTGATGAAGAAGCAGTGTTTTGTCCGTCCCAGAAAGACTGGAAAACAAGCCGAAGGGAGGGTTTCACTATCTGGCGCAGGGAAGGGCCATGACGACTTCACCTGAATAGCCTTTTCAAGCATAATGTTGCATGTCCTCACTTGTGTAGCAATTTATATCTTGTTTGCATAAGGTGTGTGAATGAGATGCATCTTTCCTGTGAAACGGGAGCATTTCTGAACAGTTATGTAATAAAGGTATTAGTGTGCCTGTCTGCAACACTGAAGGAAAGGAGAATAGTGTCTGAAACCGGAGGAAACACAAAAAAGCTTAAAACTCCTCTATAACTGCAAATTAAATTTCTGTGCATGTTTGGTCACTGACAACAGGAAAGGCAGTCTGGTGCAAGATAAGCACAAACAACCCAACTGTGACTTTGAATATGCTATGGGGCCTTAAGTACTGATAAAACTGAGTGTGCAGCAAAAGAATTTGATACCTCTGTATAGTAGATTGGCTCCAAAACACACTTTAGTATATCTGTGAAGTAATTTTCTTATCATTTCATTGCGTGTTTTAAGCAAATGAGCATTCATATGTCACAATTTATAAATGGAAAAAAAAAACCTGACCACAGATTACCTAGAGATTCAGTTCTACCTGAACTCTGTAATTTGGCACAGTTTGGGTTAAAATGGCTGTCCAAATGACTCATTGAACCTGGATCATTACATTGGAAAAGAGCCGTTCTGGAAGGAAATTAATGAGTTGAAGGTACAACCTAGCAAGATCCAGGATGCTGGTATCAGTTCCAAGCAAATAGGCGGTTTCTTTATGGAACACATATATTTTTGGATAGCACTAAGACAGTGCCATAAGGAACTGTAGGAGGATAGCAGATTACAAGCCAGGCTCTCAGAGAAAGTCAGAGGAAGGAAACATGCAGAAGTCATGGGGAGTCTGTCTAGATCCAAAAGCCTCTCTGGAATGCCTCTGAATTTAGGCACTGAGAAGCTATAGAAGAAGAGAGACAAGCTAATATATTTTGAAATTATGTAATGCTTTTATTGTTATCACCATCCCTTCCGTGCCAAAGGTAACAGCTTCATAACTTTTACTACTGTTTTTGTCAGGAAATGAACAGAAGCAGTACTGCAGCATCCCATTTTTCTTTTAGCTCCAGTATGGAGCCCTGGTGTCAGTCCTGTAGCCCTTCGACACCTGACTTGGCTCCTCTTCCAGGCAATGCAGGATTTTTTAGCCTTCTCTGAATCCCCTTGCAGCATGGTTCCTCCTTCATGTGGACCAGAAGTCCAAGGCAGATGGCTGACAGCAGTTAACTGCATTGTGTTCTAGCCACTGACTGAATACGTACAAAATTAAAACGAAAAATAAATATATGAAATACAGTAAAACAATCACAAAATTATGATGAATATAGCTGGAGTATGTTGTTTCTTGGGATTTCTTTCAACTAATTTTACCTGTTTGAAAGTTAGATGTCTTGCATAAATTCATCATCTAGGTGACTTCTCTAATGGAAAGGCAGGCACTTCCCATCTATCTTAGATTTTCTATCTTAAAGTGGTGTGAATCATCCACTGGAGGTGCTTATTTCTCTCCATTAGTGTAGTGTGAGAACAGACAAGTAATTTAAACTTGATGTTTAAATGTAGATGCCTAAAGTTAGGGGTGATAAATCCCACCCTTAAAGACGTTAACAGCAGCTTAAGTTACACTTCTCTCTCTCTCATTTCCAAATGAGAACAGGAATATTTCTAATTGCTGATGTCATACACTTCTCACAGATGATCCCAAAGCAAAGAGATGTGAAACTAGTTTATACATACTTGTTAAGAATAGAAAAAAATAAGCCAAGTTTTTTTTTTTTTTTTTTGTTCTGTGAAAGATTTCAACGGCATTCATGGACAGCAGGGAAATTTGTTACTGATTTGGGAAAGTTGGGAAAGTTTCTTGTAACTTTAATTTTCATTGGCATTGTCTGGAACATTGAAGCTCTTAACAAAATTTAGCACACCTGATTGCTGTGTTACAGGAGAGGCCAGTTTTCAAGCTGCAGATACTAAATCTATAGTTGCTTACTGTTGAAGAAGTATGCGGTTAGAGCTCTGGTCAGAGCTCAGTTTTGCTGAAGTTAACTATGGGAGGGTGAGCCTAATTTATATACATATTACAATACTCTATTATCAGCAATTCAAATAAATCAGTCTGTAAGTGAATAGCTTTTGTGACTGCTCAAAAAACCATTGTGGCCAAACACTGTTTCTAAAGGTATTTAGGTATTCACCATTAATTACATTAATGGCCAGAAGATGTTCAGAACACAATAACTGATTTGACAATTTTTTTTTCTGGTCAATATTGGGAACATTCTGTCTATATCAGCAAGAGTTAGAAAGGGGAATATAACTTTTTTTTTTCGTCAAAACTCTGCTTAATGGTAGTGCTCAGTTTGAGATGCATGCCGTTTGATTTTCCTATGTTGAGTTCTGATACGCCTAATGAAGTGCACAGGAGCCTTGATTATCACAGGAAAATCAGTTCCTAGATATCTTCAGTTGACTTTGCAGGACTGAGGGATACTTTTGAAAGCTCTGATATAAATGATTATTCGAGGTTACCCTCAAAGACAGCAGCAAATCTAGGAACAAAGCCTACTTATTCTCAATCTGCTGTTTCAAGTTTTTTGGGGTTTTTTTTCTGGTTTCTAGGATTAGCTTTCTACCACAAAATTGGAGCAATTATGATTAATTACAAAATACCAACATCTTGTCCCTTAAATGCAGTGTGTATTCAAGGGAGTCCTGGATGCATAGATTAAATTCCCAGAGATATCCACAAATCAGTGTAATACTTGGTTTTGTTTACCTCCACAGTTCACACATTTACTTTTAAAATCATTAACTGAAAGAATTAATTTCTTACCAATAATTAAAAAAAGGTACTGTTATTTGATCATGACCTTGATCAGGCAACAAAGCAAAAGCCGAGGGACATATAAACATGTACATAGACTCAAAGAAAAGAAAGGTTCAGAGCTATTGTGTCTCTTTAGAAAGTGGCTGGCAGATAAAATGAATAAGGAAGAGCCTCAGCAGTGAGTTCTGCAGTATGGCCTTTCAGTCCTCCCAAAAGCATGTGCTTGACACAGGTTTCCCCACCTTTTATATGGCAAGAGCAAGAGAAAGGCTGATTGCTTGAGATTAGTTGGTTTGGAGAGTATGGCAATGTTTTTCTTCTTGCAGTTGGGAGAATGCTACCATCACTCGATCCTTAAAAGTGCACTTAGTGAGAAGCACTATGAGATCTAGGAAATGTCTTTCTTTACGAGTTTTGATTGTTTGTATTACTTTGGAGCTATCTGCTATCTTGCTAAAAAGTGACTTCATCTGAGAAACTTGCAACAAGTTACTGCTAAGCATCAAAGAATGCAAACAATAAGACACAGAGTGTAAAAGTTTAATATTTACTTAGTGTTTTAAAATAGAACATCTATTCCAACATACCTAGGGTTTAGATACCACGGAAAAGGCAGAGCACTCCTCTGAGAATCAGTGCACTATGCAGCTATTCTTACCCTGTAGTTTTCCCCCTTCTGCTTTTCAGCTTTAATGAGATTTCACAAGTAATTGTGTTTTCAGCTTAATTTACACACTGCCTTATACTTGTCAGAGTCATTTTTTTTTGTCTGGAACGTTATTCAGGGGAGAGATAACTGGAGGATGTGTGTAGCGTCAAACGCAGATTTGTATAAAGTTAAATAGTTTCTTGTTTATGTTTCCCATGACTGACTTACAGAATTTGGAAATGGGCCCAAATCAATACAGTTAAATATATGCATTGTATAAATATAGCCACATCCCAAACAGAAGCATTAAGTGGGAGAGCACTGGACACTAGATAGGTTTTTCCTCATGTTTTGTACATCAGTATATCCCATAAAAAGGAAAGATAATTATATATGTGGGCACTTCTATGGCCTGTTTTTCAGAAATGAGAATATTAATAGCTAGTAGGTTCCTAGTTAATCTACTTGAGTGCAGGTTTAGATTTTTGCTTTAGTCTTTTATTACTCAAAATCTTGGCCACAGATATTCAGATGCTGTTTTCTAAATCCATGCCTGTCTGTTCCAGGCTGCAGTTCAGAATAAGGATGGCCCAAGTCCGCACCACAAATTCTGGATGGTCCCACAGGCACTGGCGTTCCGGCATTTCACTGGGAGCTGAGGTTCCTATACACTACTTGTGAGAGCTGGCTCTCAAAGGAATGGCCTTTTAGAAGATAAAGTGAGCACGAGCTTGAAATAAAAGCTTAGGAAGGGAGCTTATGACTAATCTGATTCAGCCAGCTGATAGGCATGTCTCTTTCCCAAGATAATCAGGCTTCAATCCTTTCCTGGTGGTAGTAATCATTCAAGAAGCTTAGTTTGGACCTGCTAAACCCCCATACCTATAATTCACTCATGCTGGCTTTCTCCCATATATTCCTTAAGTTCCAAGTGTTTTCTGCATGAGTCCTCTGCTGTCTCTCACCTATTAGGGACCTGCCTTCTCTCGTGATACTGTTAAGTAATAGTTATGAGGCATGTTGTGAGAGTGCTAATGATAAGGAAAGGCTGCCTGAGGGTCATGTTCAACTGTGGCACCCATAACAGTCCATCTGTGACCTTGATAGGTTGACAGGCTGGAGAGGTGGACCCATGCAAACCTCATGAAGTTCAACCAGGCCAAGTGTAAGGTCCTGCACATGGGTCGTGGCAATCCCAAGCACACATACAGGCTGGGTGAAGAATGGATGGAGAGCAGCCCTGAGGAGAAGGACTTGGGAGTGCTGGTAGGTGAGAAGATCAACATGAGCAGGCAATGCGCCCTTGCGGCCCAGAAGGCCAACCGCATCCTGGGCTGCATCAAGAGGAGCAAGGCTAGCAGGTCTCTACTCCACTCTTGTGAGACCCCACCTGGAGTACTGTGTCCAGTTCTGGAGCCTCCAACATAAGAAGGACATGGATCTGTTGGAGTGAGCGCAGAGGAGGGCCACAAAGATGATAAGAGGGCTAGAACACCTCTCCTGTGAGGACAGGCTGAGAGAGTTGGGGCTGTTCAGCCTGGAGAAGAGGAGGCTCGGGGAGACCTGATAGCGGTCTTCCAGTACCTAAAGGGGGCCTTCAGGAAAGATGGGGAGAGATTCTTCAGTAGGGCCTGTTGTGACAGGACAAGGGGAAATGGTTTCAAAATAGAGGGCGGTAGATTTAGATTAGATATTAGGAAAAAATTTTTTACCATGAGGGTTGTAGAACACTGGGACAGGTTGCCCAGAGAGGTGGTGGATGCCCCATCCCTGGAAACGTTCAAGGCCATGTTGGATGAGGCTCTGAGCAACCTGATCTAGTCGGGGATGTCCCTGTTCCTTGCAGGGGGGTTGGACTAGATGATCTTCAAAGGTCCCTTCCAACCGTAAACCATTCTATGATTGTATGATTCTATCTCACAGGGCCATATATGCTAGAATGAAAGCTCCTGGGTAGACTTAATCCTCAGCTGTGCCAGGAACTAGGTTATTGTGAGATCCAGCTGTACAGTCAGCCACACCCAGACCAGCCAAGATCCAAACTAAATGCATTGGAAGCTCCTGTCATCTCCCTTTAAACTCCCAGAGCTCTTTCGCTTTGGGCCCTCCATGTGTTTTCTGGGGTCCAACCTTTGTGAAGATTTTGATGGATCATTCATAACATCAGGAAGATTGGCTTAAGGAATTTTACATTTTTCAGCCTAACTAAATAATCCATTTCAGGGGCCCTGGGACTTTTTGAAGTTGGGTTCTACATAATGTTTTAACCCTGGGGAGGCACACAGTGTTTTCTAAATATGAAAACATAGAAAAAAAATGGTAGCAGACAGTAATTTGAGTAATTCTGAGGTTTTGTGATGGACCAAGATGGGAATGAAACCTGAAATTGCTATAATAACTTGTATGTCAGCCTCTCTTCATCTTTTTATTAACTGTGTTTGTTCCAGTAATGACTAAAGAGTAAACATGAACAAAGCCTCACTTATCATTGTACAAATTTAAATATGTAGAAATCTATGTTGTTACTTTTTTAGTGCTTTATATCTAAAGTACATTTGGACGCTCTCTGAGGTACATGTTGTCCTGCTTGCAGCCAGCCAGTCGGTAAGATGAACAAGCATTCTGTGCTATGCAAAACTGCTATTCTGGTAACATTGCACCTCCTAAACATTAGGCTGAAAGCAATTTACCACTGTAAAAACCTGCATATCATCAGACAAGAAAAATCTTATTAATGTGGAAGTAAAATGATTCAAAGATTGGGACACACCCTAAATAACTAGAATCATTCTAGTCAACACACCTGAGCATAATCCAAGTACACTTAAAGTGTAAAAATGCTCAGCAACGCCTTGTGTGATGTGATTCTCTAGATCCACCTTGTTCATATTAACATTTGATTGATCCTCCTGGGAAGGATCCCTGCAATAGGAATAAAAAACCCCCTCACTTCCGCTCAGGCACATTTTCAGAATACTCACTTGTCCTTGTACTTCACCTATTAGTTTGTAGGGCTGTCATAAGCATTTGGGTGGCTCTGTCCATGCACACATAGTGAGAATGGACTCATGGTGCTTGAAAAGCCAAAACAGTTGCACAGGTACAGAAATTGTGATACTGGCAACTGGCTGCAAGGGAACCATCTGCCAAGGGTGCAAAGCTCTAAGACCATTTTATTGTCAATATCACTATCAAAATGTGTGTTGTTTCCAACACCCTCGTTACTGGACACTCTCTGAACAGTTTAGTACCCTCAGCATTGCTACACATACAACTTCAAAAGATCTCAGCCCAAGGTACGTTCTTTTGTCTCCCTCTGTAAATGTTTAATTGCTGGCTTACAGCATAACGTCCAGTTGACACAAGCATGCACACATCCTGGTGTCTGCTTTTCCATTACTTTATTGTCACCCAATATTTTATGAATGCTGTGTTAGAAGACATTTAAACATTTTGTATCACAGGAAAATCACTGTGCAGCATATTGGGTATTTTCACAGAGGTATGCAAAAATCCACACAAATACCACAATCTTTTAGTGTCTGATAATTAAAATGCAATTAAATAATACTAAAAATATATTGATATATATAAGAAAAAGATAAAAAGAAAATTCTCAAAATTCAGTGATCTGCTATATAAACTGGACACACAGAAGATATTCCTGCATTATAACATAGAACAATGCATGGAAATATTTATACTGCATTTATTTACCTTAGACAATGTAACTCTAAGCTTTGCTGAAGTATATAAGATTTTATCAAGATACGCCAAGTAAATCGTTCATATTTGGATCACAATAATACATCAAATCTAACCCAATACTCAGAACACCACAGAATGCCTATCAAACCTTAACAGTTCTGTCTGACGCGTATTTGTAACTGGTTTGTGTGGATGTGTGAAAGCTTGTTCCATTTTTAACTTTTTTAGTAGACAACAAGTACATTCAGCACTCCAGAGGTGAAAAGAAATGTGAAAGTGCTTATCAGTTCATGAACGTGTGGAAAAGATGGCGCTGTCCCTGGCTTTGTGATTATTAAAACCAGTTTCTGCAGAGAGCCACTCAGCCTCCTGTGCAACAAAGTGCTTTAGCATATGCCAACATTTTAGCACGAACTAATTCTATTCCTGCTCACCAAAACATCTAGTCAGTCCCAATAGAATTTAAATATGTATAAGAATTACAAGTTTAAATGTTTTTTCTTCTGACACAGAATTTTATGTCACATGAATGAAAATGCCATAAACTAAACAGAAGCAGACTTCTTTCACTCTGAGGATTTTTTTGATAGATCACTTTTAAATTAACTTAACTGCACTCATACAGCATTTAGTTTGATGTTGCTCTACTGAAATTACTCATTTTGCTATCAATTACTCATGGTGGTTAGAGTTATATTTTAAATTTAAAAAAGAATAAAAATCATATTTCAGTCCACTTCACAGTGAGCGCTACACTAAAAAAAAACAGGTTGTGTCTGATGCAGATTTCTAACTTTTAACAATGTAGATGATCATGTTTTAATCTCATTTCCATGAAAACTTAATAAGCAGCACATTTCAACTCCAAGGAAAATCTTGTATTCCCCAAAGTGCAAGTTACTGAAGGACTTCATAGCACTAACAACAGCCTTCTGGCATTAACAACCTAAAAGGCAAATGACATCCGCTGGCTATTTGTTAATTATGTTTTTGAATTGCTTATGGCTACACCACAGGATATATTCCGGGCTCTGATTTCTATTAATAGATGTCTGCTTTGGAAAGCATAAAAACCCCTTTGTCCTATCCAGCCTCTTTATACCTGAGACAGCAAGTCTCCTCCTTTTAGATCATCTGCTCTCAGTAAAATACAACAAACTGCTGCTCTCCCGTAATATATACAGAATATCCATGAAAATGCAAAACGTGTAGTCCTCTAACTTTTGTGAAATCATTCAGGAGCACTCAGGAAATGTGGAAGACTAATTAATTTGAGACAGCGGTTGTCTTTAATGCTTTCATAGACTTCAGTGTTCTATAATCCTTCAGGAATAGGCTAGGTTCTGTTCAAAGAGATATTTATCGTAGGTATCTAAATGTTTTAAGATTAGACCAGACTGTAAATAACATAAATTGAGCTTTCTTACTAGGCATCTATCAATTTCTCTTTTGATCAGTTGGAAACAATTCAAGTGCAATCAGAGTTCGAGCCAAAACCTGAAACTGTGGAGCTATAACATTTACACAATGTTTTGATAACGACTCTCTAATTGCAGAAAGTTCTGACAAAAGCTCAGATCTGCTTTTGTTTTACCTCTTCAGCTTTACTGAACTGACTGAATCAAAAGAAGGACCATAGGTATGCAAGTTTTCTCCCCAGTTTTAGGACCACTAAGAGTCTAACAGCTAGTCCATATTACAAGAGCTCAAATATTCTGTCCCAGCATCCCTGTTAAGTCTCCATCTTTCTACACTCAGGAGAAGAGAGACAATGAAGCACCTTCTTCTCAACGAATGTTTCCAATAGAAAATGTAAGATCTATTTCGAAAAGTAGGAAAATGTAAATGAGAGCAACAGTGATTTAATCCTGAAAACGCTGTGGAATGATCTCTTCAGGAGATGGGATATTGCTATGATAAAACCAGGTATTTTTTAAATTACAGTACTTATTCATAAACTATTACAATTATGGTGCAAGTAATACTTACTATTAAAGTAATTGCTCTTTTTGCGTAACCAGGAGATAGTCTCTTAAGAAGTCTTATCCTGTTTTTCCAAAAGTGTCCTTGAAAAGTATATACTCACTGGAGACACAAACATTTACATGTTGCAACTCGTGGTACAGATAAAAAAAAAATTCCATAAAAACATATTACGTACGTATTGACAAGTTGGATAAGAATGTAAAGACCAATCCAGGAACATGTATCTGCTACTTTTGGCATGGAATAAGCCTAACATTACACCTGCCCTGGCTAGGTGAAAGATTGTCTAGATAGGAAAAGGCAGAACAAACACTAACAATGAAGCTTTCATGTGAGGAGCTGGAGAACTATGTGGTGTGAGGGTAGGGCAGATAGAAATGTCTGCTCAAATGAGTTCTCCAAGGGCAGACCATCAAAGCTAGTTAAACAACAGAACAGAGGGAGCCAGTGGGAAGTCTACCGTTACAGGTTTTATTAGCAGGTTAGACAAACATATATCATGAATGTCATTGATGCAGTCGATTTGTCTTACTCCAAAACAATTACACACCTTCTGAAAATCTATTTTCCTTCCTCCTCACCCTGTCCATTATTGTTCTCATTATCTGAGTCCACTGCATCTTTTTCTTAGTCAGATTTGGCAGTCTAGGTCATCTTCAGCCCTTGGAACTCAGGGCTGTAATAAGTCTACTGCTTCCTTTCAAGAGAGGAAAAGAATCACGAAGAAACCTGGTGACAAAAACCTGCCCTCTCCTATCCTTGCCTGACAATCTCTGCAATCCTGAGTCTTGATGCAAGCACCAATATACATCTTCGGCTTGTGTGCCAGCTACCTAAGTCTACAACCTTTGAGAACTTAGCTGGCCCATCTGCTCTCCATAGAAAGAGTTATGACCCCTCCGGGGCCAATTGCCCTTTAGAAGTGTTCTCCCCACCAATTTCAGGCTGACTCTGGGAACAAAAGGCACCTTGGCTGAATGGATTCATTCACTTCATGTGAACTGAGGCTTCTGTGTAGTAAAACAAATGAATTTCCTCAGAGAACGGGATTGCAAAACGAAACGGTTCTTGGAGTTAACCTTTAACTTGAATGGCTAATCTAGTGTTTTGTATACTGAGGATAGGCAAGTTCCTAGTGTTCCCATAAGAGGAGGAGAAGGTGTTTTGGCACAGTCAGGATGTAGGATGTTGGCACTGGGCAGCACTTCAGATGGGAGCTCTGGAAGAGGCTGCTGTGCTGCTGTCTTTGGGCAATTCCCACTTGGACTCACCCTGCAATGCAGACTACCCACAAGGACAAATGAGGAATAAAAGCACTAAATTTATACACAGAAAATGGCTTTTTGCCTGCTAAAAGTTATCTTTATGCTAGTGGCTCTGTGAGCCTGGTGGTGGGGAGCAAAAGAAAGACCAGGCTCTTACTGACCGTGGGGAGGGAGAGAAAGTAAGCAAAGGAAAAGAGTGCAGAGAGGCATGGGAAAGAATTTTCCCTGCATCTTTTCCCAAGTCAGAATACCACTGAGGAAGCATCAGTTTTATTTAGTTCTCTGAAGGTCGTTTTCACCCTGGAATCTTTGGCAATAATTTGACGTACAAGGTAGTTATACCTGTATTTACAAGGCATGAAAAAACAAAGTACAGCATTTCTTTAGTGAAATTAAGATGATAACAAATGACTGAGAACCAATAAGCCACATGCCTTATAGCAATTTGGGCAAATATGTATGCGTACATATGTAATTTTCTAATCCTGTACTGCCTAAATCAGAGTAACTGTCATAATTAACTCATATTTAAATAAAGAATCTGTACTTTGCTGCATAATAAATAAAGAATCTTTCTTTTTTTTTTTCAGTTTGCATTTTCAGCAAAGTTTTAATGCAAGTGCTGATGTTTTATCTTCCTTATTTATCCATAGTGCCTATGAATTACTGGGATACATTTTGGTCAGTGTATTGTTATGATCAATCTCTACAGTTATTTCTGAAAAATCACTATTTTGAAGAAATGCTAGGTCATATTTAGAAAACAAATCTTAGGAAAGTAAAGCTGGCATAAAGATACTACTTAAAATAATAAACTAAAAATGCCAAAGATTTAAGCATTATTCAGGTTTTATAAATTAGATGAAAAAAAAAACCAGCACAACATAAATGTAAGCTAGAACTGAAACAACCTCACTACAGAACGGTGGAAAAAGCAGCCAGAAGAATCTATGGTTTATCTCAGTACTGTTTTTTTCCCAGTATCTGCAGAATGACTCCACTGGTAAAAAATAGTTCTGAAATTTGACCCATGTCCAAGTCAGAATGTGTGTGAAGAAATCAAGAGTGCCTTCACTTGTGCGTGTGAAATGTTTAATATTCAATATGACATTAGCCAGATTAAAAACATGAATTTTGATACATCTGGATAAAACAGAAATAGGAACAGCAACAGCTGCAAAAATTTAAAACGTATTATGTACCGTAACTTTTTGTCCTGGATTTTTAAACTTTCTGCCTTTGGCCCTGACCTTTTCTTCCTGTGCATATTGGATAAACAAAAACCAAAATTTGTACTGCAGAACTCTCAGTGAATCATATTTGTATTTATAAGCCAGTTATCGTAAAGGAATCTTCATTCATCCACCAAAAGAACATTATTTATCAAATGAGTACTTTTTTCCCAGAAATGTAAGGACTACATTATGCAAAGTATTCATAGCTAACACAACAGTTTTAATGTAAAGTTGTTTTCTAATTTCATTGTCTTCAGTGGTAAAATCATTACTCAGTGGTAAAATAATTACGCTATATAATGTTTTAAAGTCACCCTAGTTTCTTGGAGAAAAGTGATGCCTTTCCTTTGGGAACAAACTGACATATTGGGGTTTTTTTAATTGAAAAAACCCCTAATATCTAGAAATCTAGTTGAAGAGAATATATAAATGCATGCAAAATTATTAGATTATGAAATCAAAGTTGCATTTTTCACACAGCACTGCTAAGTATAAGTTTTCAGATAATCTCATTAGGGAAGGTCTTTCTAGTGTCTTCTATGTATTTAATAATGCCTATACTTTACTACCAAGATACCATGGTAATCTATCATAAATGGACCAGACCATTTATGTGGATATAGTTGCCAATGCCTGAGATGGATACACTTCATCAACCTATTGACAAGGAATCAAGGAATAAATGGAGTGACAAGCGCTGCCTTCCAAAATGCCATGTTCAGCATTTACCTATTTGATTTGGTAAAACAAGAAACCATCTGCTCTCCTGCTGGAACATGAAAATAGATAGATTAATATTCTACCTAAATAGAAATAATTGTCAAATTAGCAAAGTAATGGTGGCCTCCATGTTCTAACAAAAGTAGGAATTTTGAAAAAAAAAAATTTTTTTTTGATTTTTTGTCTAATATCCTGTTTCTGAAGTGTATATTCCCCTTCACACAAAATATGCTGTGTGTCATTTCCTGCAACTGCTGTAATTAGGATTTAAAATTTACCAAGAGTTTCCCCCAAATAATATGCAGAATATTTCCTTATATTTAACATAGGAACGAGCTACAATGCTCACGGATTGTTCTCTGTTCCACATGACAATATATGTTCATCTGAGGAACAGGAGCTGTAAGGTCAAATAGAAAAACCCTGTATGAATCTTAAAAGAATCTTGTATGGAGTTAATTGTCTAGTTCACAACTAGGCTCCGTTGCCAGAAAAAAATAAATCCAGGGAAATTGAATGTAAGTGTCATTACTCAATGCTATTTCCAGTTTATATTAAATACATTTCCGTACAAAAAAGAGCAACTAAATAAATAACCTCAGTGAAAACATTTAAACATATCCGGTGAGAGGTGAAATATTTCAATCTGGAACTCTAAACCTCCTCATTAGCTTCCTTTTTTTTTAACCTTTTTTTTTTCCTTGTGCCAAGCTGCAAAATAATGTTTAATGAGAGGTTGCTTTTAGCAATCCACCTCTGTTTGGCATTGCGCTTAAACAAACTGCTTGACCTTACTGGACCTGGACAACTTTAATGCTAAATACACTCTTCAGTGTCTTGCTGAATAAAAGAAACGAACACAGGCTTACATAATTTGCTAAGTTGGGTGTCTAGCTATATATATAATACAGCTATTGAACTGAATAGCTGTATTATACATCCATTTATTTCAATACAGTACAGGTCATTAAGCAGTTTTTAAAATTCAGTGGCCTAGAGGAGTAGTGAAAACTGGGATCTGGGATCCATGACCGGCTAAGATCAGCTAAGACCCAAGCTATATTACTGGACAGAGACCAAGAGGAAAGACAGAAGAAAAACAAGATAAGAAATATAAAACGGAATACTAGCAATAGCTTTAGGAGAAACAATCAGACAGGGATTCAAAATTTCACCTGTAAATGAGACAAGACAGTGACAGAATGGAGGCAAATTCTCTTCGAAGGTGTGTCTTTGCTATGGGAGGCAGCTGGTCACACAAAAAGCAATCTTGTGAGGTTCGTCATTACAGGGCCAACCAGGAGGACAAAAGTAATGAAGAATCAGTTATCATTTCCACTACAAAACAAAAGAGAAGTAGTATTTTAAGAGATCATGCCATATAGGAATAGGAGGAAAAACTCCTGCTTATTGACACAGTAAAGAGATAACAAGAAGTACAAAATGCAATGCAAAAAGACAAATCTAGATATTTTTGCATTTTGACATTCTAGTTGAGAAGGATAATCAGATCTCACAATTGGAGGATGTGCAGAGACAGCTACAGGAAAGTATTTCTACTGCATTTCCTTCCAGCCTATTCTGAAAGGTTAAGGAGTGCCTATGATATCAATTCCCTCTGACATAAATGGGTGATGACAATAGACTGCAATATGTGGAGGTGATGCTTGCCGTATGGTTTTTTGACACAGTTGAAGCAGCTATTTTTGAAACTGGATAAAACAAATTTTACAATATGCCATGTGGGATAGAAATGAACTATAGTTACAGCAGAAGTTCTCCCTTTGGTCTAAACGAACTGTTTACAGGATGTGTTGAAAATACGAACCAGTTAACCAATCAAAGCAGGAGCAAGTTAGTACCTGTTTTGCTGGAGTTTTATGTACCTTTCTTCCAAGGAGAAAATAAAAATTTGAATTTTCTCCCTCAAAAAAGATTCTCTGTTGAACATTCCTACCAGAATTTGCATCAGATTTTGTGCTGCCAGTTTAGTTTTCCAGAATTTATAAATGTACCCGATGGCCACTTTTGCCACCAGCTGCCTCTGAATAGGGGTGTTTTCCTAGGAGCAAAAGCACTATATAAAGTGAGATAATGCAAACATCATTTGGAAACCCAGTCTTGTAACACTGATCAGATGCAGGAGCGAGCATGAGGAAATTCAGAGTAGCAATTAATACACTGAACTGGCGAGAAAGTCTTTCTAATTCTTGTTAGAGTTCACTTCTATTTTGACAAAAACAGATTAAGATCTTCAAAATTTTCTTCTACCTGAAAACTGATTATATTTTTATCAGTCATTTGACTGGCTAGTCCTTTATTCCCATCTACATAAATCTATGGCATCTGCATCAACACGTTAATTATGCTGTGTCTCTTAACTTTTTAACTTAATTGATTGTACTGTTCTAGTAGAAAGGTAGAGTGTAGCTCCCTATTTTCTCTCTTCCATTGCTTTCCAGCATTTTGCACACACTAAGCCCCTTTTGATTTGACCTCTCTAAAGAACCACAGCCTCTTCAGTCTCTCATTTCCGCACTTCTAAGTACTTTTATTCCTCTATTGCCATTTTGTTTTTACAGAGACTAATCAATCAGAACTGTCTGTCGGATTTCAAATGGAGATGAGTGACTGACAGAATGCTATTTTAACAATTTACTGTGGTTTTATCCCTTTTTTAACTGGTGCTGCACCGAGATTTTCTTTAAGCTATGCTAATGTAATTTAGATTTTTTTTTTCTTTGAATGATTCATGTTTCCTTAGAAGTACCATGTGCACACTATCTTTTCCAGTGAATTTTCATCTACATTAAATTTCCTTAGCTCCCCCAGGGACCATTCATTCATGTCACCCTGAACTTATCCTAGGAAAAAAAAGTTCAAAAATATTTTTAAGGATAAGAAGAAAAATGTTTGGATTCTACCCTTTATAAAGACATGTGGCTACATTTTTTTTATAAAACTTTGGTGTAATGATTTTCAGAAGTTAGTGATAAACTCTTTGAAAGGATGCAGGTGAGTCACTACCTAAGCATTTGAAGACTTCAAGCGCACATACAAAAATATGCCAAGAAAAAATAACACTTGACCACAATATTTAGCATTGTTCGGGAATATAATAAATTATAAAGCAACTTATCCTGCCAACATATCTTTAAAAGCTACACAAAGGACCTATAACTAATATCTGTAATGCAATCTGTAGTTCTAAGATAAGTTCGAAGATTGAAAGCAAGGGAAAAACAAACACTTTACTACAAACCTGTGTTTTCAGCTCCCACTACTTATAAGATTAAAATGGATTTGACTGCCTTTGGTATTAGTAATTTCCCCCATGAATCTGTGGGTGGAACAAAAATGTGAAAATAAAAACTGAGAGGGTATTGTATGTTGAAAATAGCCCACTCCACTCACACACAGCAGATTTGATTCAGGCTGTCATCTTTTCATTCCTCAGTTTTCCGATTTGTAAAATGGTTAAAGTCAGAATATGCTCTTTTACCACTATTACACTTCTTCTCTCCCTTTAGTTCCCTTGAACCACATTCATTTCCTTTTCTGAAGATGAAAGGAGAGAAATCATTACCAAGACTGCTTATGAGCAAGCGTACTTGATTTGCTCCCGCTGGCCATGTGCCTAGGTGCTATCACTCCGAGGGCTGTACGCATGCTGGGACACGAGTCCCCCAGGCAGCCATCCTCAGCCATGTGGCAAAGGCCTAACTGTCTTGACCAGTCACCCAGGATTTATCCTCTGATGCCTACTGAACATTGTAAACATCACAGTTACACACCATAGCTCTCCACGTATGTGAATGTTAATTAATGTTAAATGAGTAGGGGGGATATTGGTGACATACGATAGGAGTAGCGTAACTTCCTTTCCCTTAACCTTAAGTTCCTGAGCATGTAAACTCTTTAAACTCATAAAGCAACAGGAAAAAATGTATAATGAGTAGATAATATTTTATGCTGCTAGCATATGGGAGACATTTATTTTGTCCTGTCAGAGGAGAGTATAAAGATTTCCATTCAAACAATTAGACTTCTACCTCCAGTCTGAACTACTCTGTTTTCAGGGGTTATTTTATGCTACTTTGTCAAACACCTTTATGGCACTTACCAGCGAGAGCCTAGAGCAAAATTCTGCTTGGATTTCTAACCATCTTAAATAGTATCCTAGAATTAATTAGTATCCATCGTCCTGGCATAAATTCCGTAGTAAAAAGGAATGAAAAATTCTTGCATTGCAGGAATACGTGGCACACGTGAATCTCTTTGGCAGTGTTTACTCAGGTTCCCACTGCTGTTAAAATGCATGTTAGAACTTCTGTTGATTAGTGGTAGATCTCAAATCTAACTCAATTTGACTTAAATTCTAAGGGGGTCGGCATACAACACTTGGCAAGTTTAAGTTGCTGGAGCACTACACATAACGAGTCCACTGATTTCACATTAATATAATGCAAAGAAAGTGTCATTGAGATACGACTGGGATCAAATAACATCAGGCAGTAATGATGCAAAACTCCTTTAAGAAACACTCAAGCTAGCAGTTACAATTTACAGGAAAATCTTGTCAGTTTGGAACATGAGAGGTAGTAAAATTGTTTGAATGGCCATGGTCAAAAACTAGTAAAATAAGTCTACAGAAACCTGTCAGCATCACTTGGAGTACAGAGGCCGTCAATGTGAGATGTCATTTTGATAACTTCTGTACATTGCTTTAGTTCTGGATTATTGTTTACAAGTATAACCTTACTTTGGAACACTAGGATTTTCTTGTTTTACTTTTTTTGAGAAAATTGTGTTAAAATTATCCAGATTTACAACAGTTGATCAATACTTAAATCATGTTTTGGACTAATTTTTGATCTGAAAAAATAAAAATCAAACATTTTGGACTGAGGGGGGTTGCTGCCCAGGACTTGGGGACATGTTGTGGGTACAGGGAAAGAGCAGCTTTGGGTCCCATAGGATTTATTGTGGGATGTTGAGGGAGGAAACAAAGGTGCAAAAAGGGGGCTGAGGTGATCTGGGAGCAACAGGAGTGGAAAAATGAGGGGCAAGGGGGCAAAAAGTGCTGGTGACGGATAAGTAGCTGACTGGTGGCTACGCTTGTTGGTCACGCCCTGCGTCCAGCCAGCACAGCCTGTCCCAACTGATTGGCAGTCCTTCCTTGGCTCTGTTCTGCTGACAACTTCGTGTGTGTATGTGCACATGTGTGTGTCTGTGTGTGCAACTGTCTGTCCCAGCAGCTGGGGTGGGGCTGCAGCCTCAGGGGCTGTACGTCCCAGTGCCAGCAACTGGGGAGACTGGGATTAAGGGGTGGCTGCTGGGCAGGTTGAGGGTCTGAGCCAGCAGCCAGAGGGTCCCACCTCATTCACTTGTGGACCTCCATCCGTCTCTGCTGGAGAGACGAGCAGGACGAGGCCCCTGCTGCTGCCTGTGTTCGCGTGAGTGCTCTCGGTGTCTGTCTGATCTGTGTGTCCAGGCATGTGTATAGGTACGTACGTGGTGTGCATGTGTGCTCTGTGTGCGTCTGCCTGCTGGGAACACGTCTCCAGCCTCGCTGCTGGTTGGAGCTGGGGACGTGGAGCTGAGCAGCCTCACCTCTCCCAGGCTCTTGGATCCGGCAGGGTGTATTTGCTCACATACTTTGTTTACTATACTTTTTTTAAACCTATGTCATTTCACCAATGAGTTGCTAAACTGTAAGTACAAACAGTGCTGGGATTATTTCTTGGAAAAGTTAGATAGTTTCCCAAAAGAAAAACTAAAAAAATAATAATTAAAAATTCTAAAATAATAGATTATAATAAGGCAGAACAAAACCTAAGAGTTTTTCAAACACTGAATGAAGTAGACAAGCTGAAAAAACAAAAGGATGAATGCAGCATAAATTATTGGTAACTTCCACTCGAGTTTGATAATGAGGGTTTACAGAATATGAAAGAAAAAAAAAACCCAAATAATTTAATGGACTGACTGTTATAACACAAGGAGAATTAAAAGAAAAAGACTGAAAATTAATTGTATTATTTAAAGTAGAACGTGGTTAGCTGGCTTGAGCTTCTAGAAATACAGATGTCTTATCTGTGGGCACTGGTGAGCTGCTGGCCAACCCATTTCCTTAGGCTTCTTTACATAGTGGATGTCTACTCCAGAGGATATCCATTTCAGAAGTTCATAAATGGGATACAAAGATGTGGAAGCTATTTTATCATCAAGAAATACGATTATGTAGTGAAAAAAAAATCTTTGAAAAGGAAAAACAAAAAACAAGAAAGGAAAAACAAAGGAAAAACGATACACCCCTGAAAAGTAAAGCAGTTCCTCATCCCTGTATTCTGCCTATGTCATGTCTATATATGGAGAATGATCTCCAGAAGTTTAATGTTTGAGATTACTTCTTGCATATCGTTCACACAAGAAGTAATTTCAAACATTAAAATTCTGGAGATCATTTTCCATATATAGAACTATTAGAGAGCAAAGAGATGAACTGACGAAGGAACTGAATCATACAAAATGGACTTAGTTCATGCAGAAGTGTCAGGAATGAAGTAACAGAACAGGTTCCTAGCTCATGGAGAAACTAAATAGAAGGATCTCTGGTGAGAGAGACTGTGCAAGCTCTGCCCTGCGCTACTTGGCTGCAACCTGCATGCAAAGTTTGGAATCAAAATTAGTACTCTGTGGTCTGGACTGAACAGTTATGGGGCATTCAGGCTATCCAGGCTTCAAATGTCAGCAGTGCCTCAGTGCTACCCTGCAGCTTCAACTACTATAAAATTCCTTAGAGACTGAGACTTGTAGAAATGACTAAAACTAGAAACAACAATAAAATCATTAAAAATATCCTTTTGGTTTGAAGATACATTGGACTGCACAAAAAGCCTGTTTGTTTGCTTATTTATTTACATTTCCAGAATTGTTGCAATATGTTTATCTATACTCTCAAGTTATTCTTGATGTAAATGCCCATAACCACAGCAGTTTAAGATAACAAACTCCATCTCCCCTTTCAATAGTTTCTTCTTTCTAACACAGGTATATACACATTGCAATTTTCAAATGCTGGGAAAAAAAAATGAATGAGTCAGACGTTAAGTGCTCTGGATGATATGTGATAATTAAAGTCTGTAATTATAAGGTCTTCACATTTAATCTCACTTTGTCACATGTAGACCTTGGCAATGGTTTCCAGAGCCCGCGGGGCTTCACTGGTCTCGACTGGACTGATATGGGCATAGGATGAAAGGAAGTCTCTTGGATACTAAGACAACTAGAACTTTAAAGATAAACCAGCACTCTAAAACTAGACATGGAAACTCAAGGCACGGAGCAGGTGCTGAATTGTCCTTCATCCATCTGCCAAAAAAGCAGAGCATCTTGCAAAAACTTCAATTTCTAGATGGACAAGAGTTGTACCCTCCACCTCACTCCTTTGTAAATACATTACTAATAGAGTATTAAAAATTGAAGTCCTTTGAAGAAGCTATCAAAAACCTATCTTGCATGTCAGTCTTCAAACCGAGCATGTTAGAAATACTCAAATATTAGAAATAACTAGAGTCATTATAAAGGTATTCTTGTTACCACTAGGTCAATAAAAAGAAGGCAGTGTTGTGTTAGGGCAGTGGAATACTGGAGACACACACGGACACATCAAAAGCATGGTTGGAACAAGAAAGGCCCCTGTAAGAGATTGTTCCACCACCACATCCGGCTGCCAGTAAATGGATTTCATTTTTGAGTGTCTTAATCATAGGATTTATCTGGCAGCCCTTCAGAAGTGTTGCTGCAATTACCTTTTTTTTTCTGGTAAGCTAGGATTAGTATAACACAAATACAGGTAAGTTGCCACATGACAATACAGTATTTGTCAGGACTTCATCCAGACTTCTGGGAAAAGAAAGACACTGTTACTTACACAGGGCATTGGATGAACACCTTTAATAATTATGAAGGACACAATAAACAGCAAAGTAGTAGAATACGAATACTAACTGCCTCTATTTGTTACGGAATAGGAAGAAAAAAAGAAGGAAGGAAACAATACAAAAGAAGAAACAAAGGAAGGAAAAGAAGGAAAGAAGGCCATGTGCTGACAGGGAAAATGCGATGTGGGATCATGATGCAGAAACAGCATTTTTACATGCTAACAACGACTGTATCAAGGACCAACTAGGTAGGTGGTATACAAGGCAGGAAATAACTCTCATTATGGTTCAAGCACTGCACACACAGGACCTGTTCCAAAATTTTAGCACTGAAGAACTGCATTGCAACAGTACCTATAACTTGTCCTGCAGAAACAAAAAGTATGCAAAACCTCAAAATCCACCAGATCCATGCTCAACGGGGAAAAAAAAAAAAAAGGGAAGCTGGTCAAATACAAAGCTGGAGAGGGGACCAAAAAGTCTTAGGTTCTTACAGGTGCTGATTGCTGAAAAATATCATTTTGGAGAGACAGAGCAAATTTATACCACCAATCAAGAATGACTTGAGAAAGATTAAGAGGAACCTGGCACAACAGAACAGCAGGAATAAAGCAAGTTACTAGGAGAAAGAAGTAATTATTTGAAAAGCTGAAGATGTGTCCAAATACATTAAACTGAAAACAAAATTGATCATAAGCATGAGATGACTGGCTGACTAGAATATGCAGAAAAAAAAATTAAAAAATTAGTAAGAAGACATCCCTTACACGTATCTTGAACAGCAAGCCTGTCACGAGTCTAAGGCCAAGGGATGACGAAGATATAAACTGAGCACTCAGAGAAAATAAGGCCCTATTAGGCAGGCAAAATGAGTTCTTGTCATCTGCCTGCACTGTGGAAGAGGCAGGAGATGTTCCTCTGCTGGAGCACTTCTTTGCAAGGCATGAACAGGAGGGATCTGTCGGAACAGTAACAAGGCAACAGGTCCAAATGGCACTCAGCCCAAAGCTCTAAAGAAACCCAAGGACAAATCTGCTGAATTATTAACTCTGATGCACAGCATCTTAAAACCAGCTTTGTGCCTGAGATACCTATTTTTAACAATTTGAGGGGAGACCTGTGGATCTACAGGCTTGTAAGCCTGGTGTCTGTCATCAGACAAAGCATGAGAAACTATAACAAAGCAAAGAATTAGTGGACAGTTGGGTAAATACGATTTTGCGAGTGTTAGCACAGCTCTTGCACACTGGAAGTACACCAGAGTTTTCCGAAGGCATTCACAAATATGTAGATAAGATTTAGTTGAAACTATTTACATGGTTTTCTGAAACACTTTTGGCAAGATCTCTTGCTGAAGGCTTTTAAGGAAACTGAGGATCAATGAAATAAGAGGGAAGGTCTGTGTTTTGATAAATAGCTGATTTAAACACAGGAAAGAGACGAGGACTAAATGGTTTGTCCACACACTAAAAAGAGATCCAGAGCGCATTCACAAGCAGAACACTGTGTGTGCATTGCAAAAAGGATGTGATAGAACCAGAGAGGAAGAATGATGTGTGTGAAGGAACAGTGTCCACAGCTGCAAGGACTTAACTGGAGAACAGAGGCAAACGGGAGACAGATATAGTCAAGGTCTAAATGCCCACAACAGTCATAACATCATAAAGCGTCTGCATTTTCCAGTGTTTCATATTGGGTATTAAATGAGCACTATGGAGTACCTGGTAAAACTACCAAATGGCAAGTTCAAAGTAGGAAAAGGAGCCAGTTCCTCACACCACATTTACATGGGGTGTCCCTGCCACAGGACACTGGGAAAACAGACAAGTTCAAGGAAGAGAAAGCCTCTCTGGCTTGCTTAGCCATGCCCTAGCAGCAAGTGTTAGAGGCTGGGAAAGTACCCATAAGACTTGTGCTTGCCCTCTTCTTAACCAGTTCCCTGGTGGTCACTGTTGCAGGCTGGTCACTGGACTAAACATACTCTGCATCTGACCCAGAACAGCTGTTCTGATCTTTTTATGAATCTCATACTCCCTCAGTCTGAGGTTTGTATGGATGTTAAACTCATTTTACCAATGCTGACAGCCATTCTCACAGACCCTTCTGATACCCTCCAGTGCCAAAAGGATATGGCTGGTGAGGAAAGGTACCTCTGACAATGGTAGGCCAATGGGCCAACTGCATCTGATATTTTCTCCAGTAAGTGTATGTATTATACATGTATAAATAAATATTAATTCAATGTTCCCAAGTTTTTAAACTAACAAAACCAAGTTTTAAATATTCAGTAGTGCTTTTGCATCTTTGACAGGACACTGATGCCCTCCAAAGCTCCTCCCTCCACACTTTGTAAACAAAAGAAGTTTTGTAAACATTCTGTAGCAAATAGTATTAGCTAGAATTAGAGTAATATATTGCCTACTTTTATTTAATGTTACATTTTTGTTTTGTTCACCAATGATACCCACACTCTACTGTATTGATGTTTAAAGTAGCGGTATGTCAGAAACCATTTAGCAGAGAGCTTAAAGTGAATATTCTTGGTTGTTTTTTTTGGTCTTCAAAGTGTATTTTTTAGTATCAATGGCATTTTACTTGGCAGTTAATGTGAGTTTGTGTGCCTTTTATTCTCCTTTACTGTTACAGATTTTCTCATCCTTCTCACAGGCCACCTGAAGCTCCAGTTCCTTTGGTGAAGACTTGGTCCATTTTCCTCTTACTCTGGTCAGGTTCCCATGCAGTGGTGTTTCTTAATCTCCTTGATGCTTTTGGCTCTGAGAGGTCTGCATTTTCCTCATCCATCTTCTTCTTATTGTTGGGTCCTCTATTTCCTTGTCTTTCGTGGAGACTGTGGCAGCATCCTCAATTATTTGCCTTCTTCAAAGCCAGTATTTAGCAGTCTCACATTACATTAGATGGATGCATATCACAAAACCTATTTGCTATGAATACTACACCTTGTCTTTTTCTTTCATTTCCATAACGTTCTGCCTTGTGCAGAATCATGTGCTCCTACTGTCCTTCCATTAGGATGATATACTCTTCTCTCATAAGGCTTTTCTGGGCCCCATTTTCTTCCTATTAGCATACTCTCTCCACCCAGTTCCCTCTTCCTTCTTCTAAGAAGGAACCTCTTCCTGAAGCCTGAAGTGCAAGGGCTCCATCTGCCACCTTTTTTTGCTCAGACCAGTGCTTTGGCCTCCCTCGGTATGAGAGAGGCCAACTTGATCACTGATTCTGGGGACAGGTTAAATGTCTGAGCATTGCATTGCAATAAAATAAATAAAGATGAAAGAGGAACTGACATCAGGTGGGCTCTGGGCCTCACAGATGTAGCCAACATATATTCACTCATACATACAGAAAGCTGCTTGACTTAAAATAGCTAAACATTATGATACAATCCCACCGTCATGAGTGGGACTGTATGGGATTTCACAAACTGCTTTCCTCCTCTTTCTTGTTATTACTTATTTATAAAAGAATCTGACAGAAATAATGATTTCCAAATCTAAATTGCTTTCAAACACCTTACCATAAGACACTCTATGCCGGTGTTGATCATGCAGTATTTATGTCTGCTTATGGAAAACGTACAGCAGAGGATGTTCTTTGCACATCACCTGCTGTTCTAGTGCTGTTTGCTTTCAATTCTGAACCAAAATCCTTTATTCTGACTTGTTGTCTTTATTATCCACTGCTTTTCAAGTCCTTGCTCCCTGACAAAAGCAAAACTTTCACCACGGTTTTAATCTTTTATTTTCCAGTTCCACAGACTTTTTATTCTTTACACTCTGAAAACTTGTCGAGTCCTGTCTTTTTTAATGTTACTCTTGAGAGTTTTGGAGTCCATCAAGGAATTTCTCAAACAATTTTGAAGTATATGATTTTTGTTATTTTTCTATAACGGTGTTTGTACAGGAAAGGATCACTGTACCCATCTTTTCAATCTACTGAAGTGTCCCCAGCTCTTTTACACATGTACACATCCCTAAAATTTAAACACTTCCTCCCCTAAGTAACTGTTAAGAAAAAGTAAGCTTTGTTTTACAACCCTAGTCTTTTTCTGTTGGATTATGTCACCAAGTTTGTTGTTAATTTAAACAAAACAATGGAGATGCGGTGAGCTAGAAAACGGATGTTGGCACTCGGGCTTTGCTAGACAAAGGGGAAAAATATATGAAACTACACTTCATTAGGAAAAAAGACTTGGAACCAAGAAGTACCAACCAAAATGTTATTGAAATAAAGAGGTGCCGTTGCTTGAGAGGATTAACTTAACTGAATGTTTGCTTGATGATTTTTAGCAACTGAATAAGGGAAAATTGTTTTGGCAACTGTTGCCCAACTCTCCTGCTATTCTGTCAGCTACTGCTGTCAAGCATAAGACAATAAAAATACATGGCGGAAAAATGCTGGTGGATCCCTAATTTCTTACTATGGAACCAGAAGGATTTTCCTTATGTCTGAGGTTTCTTTTCCACAGGCTCAGAGGTAAGCTCCCATGCTTTATCCAGACACTTGCGCTCCACTATGGGGGCGCGGCAGAACGACTACATTTTTTTAAAATTGAAGAACTAACCACGTACACTTTTGGAGAAAGAATACAATTTAAGAGAATAGGGGCGAAGAGTCGCAACACAGGACACCGAGAAGCACTTATTACTGACATTAGACTGATTATACGAGGAGAAAATGATTTTTACAGCACACTCGGAAGGGATCTTGCAGGCTGGAAGGTGAAAACAACGCTCAAACGACCACCTACTTTTGCTCTCCTCGTCTATTCCTCCTTCAAGGCACCCGTGGGGACGCATTCCCGTGCATCCCCGGCATTCACTGGCCCACGCGGAACCCGCGGGCACGCACCTCCTCTCGGCACGCACCCACCCCAGCCGCACACCCGGCCCTTGGGCAGGCGGAGAGCGGAGGAGCTGCTGGGCGGCGTACGGGAAAAGTCGAGAGGCGGCGGCTCCATGCGGGCCTTGGGGTTTTGCAGGGCTGCGCGCAGGCGAGGGGCCGGCGGGCGGGACAGAGCCAGCGCCGGCTGCCCCGGGGCTGCCGGGGCCTGGGAGCGCCGCGGCCGCCTACCGTCCCCTCGACCGCCCCCCGCCCACGATGCGCTCCGGGCAGCGACCGGGGACGAAGAGGAGAGCCGGCAGCCGTCTGGCCCGCCATGTCAAGCAGGCCGACCCTCCTGCCGCCACGCCGCGGCCCGGCTCCCGCCGCGGGGTGAAGGGGGGCCCCCCCGAGCGGGACAGGGGGGCGCGCAAGCGTCCTCGCATCCCCCGCCGCCGGCGCTCCTCTCGCGAGACGTGGCGCCGGCCGG
>JAAGAY010133922.1:0-52225 GCA_011801015.1 Ardeotis arabs
GGAGCAGGGACATCCCTGACTAGATCAGGTTGCTCAGAGCCTCATCCAACCTGGCCTTGAATGTTTCCAGGGATGGGGCTTCCACCACCTCTCTGGGCAACCTGTTCCAGTGGTCTACAACTCTCATTGTGAAAATTTTTTTCCTAATATCTAATCTAAATCTACCCCCCTCTATTTTAAAACCATTACCCCTAGTCCTGTCACAACGGGCCCTACTGAACAGTCTCTCCCCATCTTTCTTGTAGGCCCCCTTGAGGTACTGGAAGACCGCTATCAGGTCTCCCCGGAGCCTCCTCTTCTCCAGGCTGAACAGCCCCAACTCTCTCAGCCTTTCTTCATAGTGCTTGTTCCTCAGGTTTATCTCAATAGGACTTTCCAATTCCTGTCTCTTCTTGCCTCTGCCAGGGTAAAGCGCTGGTTAACAGCTGTGGATTGAGTCAACATCTAATGACTCATAAGTGCCAGCAAACTGGCCAGTTCCGCCTGCAAACGGGTTTTGCAAACCATTCTAGTATGTGGCCTAAGTGAGAGAAAACATATTCTACTCTCACAGTCTTTCCTCCTCCATCCTCTCACTACTGACAGAGCCAAATTATGTTATGACTGTTTCTCCTTATTTGGACAAAAGTCACAAGATCTGCTCCAAAGCGAGCAAGAACTTTTAAATGAGGAGAACAAGAAAATAGATAAGCAAGCTCAAAATCAGAGAAGCATCTTCAATAGTAAGCCACTTTTGAATAGAAAGATTATTAAATGGCCAAAATTGTTATTTATATGAAAAGATATTTCTCTAAGGGCTCTAATCATATGGATCAATGAGTTTCTATGTTCAAGGCTGGTTGAGAGCAGCCTAGAATGTACTATAATGTGCAACAGAGTAATACTTGACATAGTGGATAATATGAGGAAGCTCCATCATGTGCACTGTAAGGGAAAATTGCTGAACTGCCTGAAGAGTCTGTCCTGCTCCACACCCTCTCCTTAGAAACACTCAGTGATGGGTGAGTCACAAATCATA
The DNA here is from genome assembly GCA_011801015.1 of Ardeotis arabs. Classification (NCBI taxonomy): domain Eukaryota; kingdom Metazoa; phylum Chordata; class Aves; order Otidiformes; family Otididae; genus Ardeotis; species Ardeotis arabs. Next base: position 1,019 of record JAAGAY010133922.1, read on the forward strand.
TCACGGCACATGCCCTGTCATACCTGACCCACCGGCCCCACCTCAAGTGTACTGCTGGCTAGCAATGGATGGGAAATTTAAAATATTGGAGAGATTTGGAATGTGAAAATGCATCACTGGTTTCTCTCCTACATTACCTACCAAAATAAACTCCTTCTGAAGGCAGTGTTCCAGATTTGGACAAATGTCTGCTTATGCTATTTGCTGGACTCTGTGAAACCAGAAAATGGGGAGTGGGGAAGGAAGGAAAGATTCTCTTTCAGTTCATTTTAGTCCTCTTCCCTGTCCATTTGTTGATCCTCCAGCTGGGTAAGGACAGGGCTGCAGGACCAGTCTTTGTCTCAATGTCCGTGTTGTCTACGTGCTTCTATTTCACTTTAGTAACTCTCCTGATGAGATCTGTTTGCTGGCATTTCCCTGTACTATTTACCATGTGTGCCACAACTGGCCCTAATCGAGACCAGATCCCATTATATTGGGTTCTGTGTGAACATCTACAAACAGCAGTTCAGGACTGGAAGAATTTGAAATCTCTGCCAACGTGAATGCAAAGTTATCTGCTGCTATTGTGAATTTCAAATTATGGTGGTCTGGTTTGCAAATACAAGCCCTCTGACTCCAAGAGTGGGCAGATCCCCTTTCCTACCACCTAAACAACCCTGCCACTACTACTTCCTCCAGATTTTGGGGCAGGATCTCCTGCGAAGTCAAGTGCAGGAGAGTCTGAGACGATCAGGTCTCTCTGAATCTTACCTCTGCCAAAAGACTGTAAAAGATTATTTGTGGACCTGAACTTCAGATGAGGTAGATGTCAGCCAGGAGATCCACTGAACTTTTTGACTGGACCATTGCCCAGTTGCCTGCAAGTAACTGGTTATTATATTGTCCCTAACTCAGCCTCAAGAGTTTGGAGTGGAAGTGATTAGACATGTGAGCCGCGGTTTGGGAGACATACTTGCTGTCTGCCAAGGGACGTGCAGACAATCATGTAAAGCAGAAACGCACGCACTCACGCAGCACTGCTCTTACTGAAGAGATGAAACTCCTGTTGCAGCAGCCGTGACTCAGAGCAGCATTTGCATATCCTTGATCAAGAAAAAATAATAATAAAAAAAAAAAGACCGGGAGCTGAAGAAGGGCGGGATGATTAGGGAAGAGCCAAAAAGAAGAAAGGTATATACAGAAGTGGGTGAGGCTTTCCCTCCCCTGGAACGTGCTGCTTTGCACCTGGAAGTGTCTGCCCGGGCACAGCCCTGGCACAGCCCCCTCTCCTCCCGACGTGCAATATTCCCGTGCAACCCGGTACAAGCAAGCAGGGGCTGTGGGATCTGGCTTCACCCTGTGTGGGCGAGGTGAGCCTTTTGGGATCTGTATTTCAGCAGGAGGGAATTATGCACATAATGGCAGTTATCTGCACACGTATTTTGACACCATTAAACTAAAAGATGGATGTTTAATTTCCCCTTTCTCTGGTTCCCAGGAGTCAGACATTATAAGGCTGTTGACTTTTGAGATTTTCTGTTAAATGCATAATTGCTGAAACCCCGTGAGGTTTGAAATAAGATACTGTATTATTTTCACACACCCACATACACATAAAGCAATTTTACCAACTGAAATTAAGATTATTCCCCTTAATTAACAGAGCCCATACAAAGAAGGTTACTACTTAAAGTGTGAACTGAGACAGGGGTGAAGATAGCCCCTTTCGGAGGCACAAATAAGTGTCACAGTACTTTTAAAGGCAGCTCATTTGTTTAACAATGAGATCAGGATAAAAGGGAGCCGCAGACTTTCACATCGGTGGAAAATCTTTTTTCCCTTACCATGGTGACAGACACATATGTCTGTCTACAGAAACATATAACTGAAGATGTTGAAGGAATTCATGAAGTGCAATGAAGCATGTTTTGTTTCTGTTCCTAAACAAAGGGACCGAATCCCACTTTCAGCTGGAGATGTCATCACCAGTGATGCCTTTTGAAGGAAGAGTCGGGCCCTGCCCTGACAGGCAAGAGAAGGGACAGGCAACCATCTCTGAAAGCTTTAATTAAAGCAGTCTTCTGAGGATGGAGAGGCAAACCCCCATGCAGAGGGCATCTGAGAAGTTCCTTTACACCACTGGTGTCTTAACACCAGGTCTGGATGTAGGTGTCTGCCCCAGTGTCACCCCAGCAGCAGTCTAGCATGGCCCAAGATGAAGGACCTTGCATGTCCCAGGATGAAGCACCTGTGACCTGGCCAAGTGAGAGTGGTGTCTGGGGGGACAGGGTTTGCTGGGCAGCCAGGAAGGCTGAAGGACACCTGTAGAAAACCCAGGTAAGTCAACCTGCCTCTGTGTGTCCTTCTGGGTAGTAGGGCTGCTTGCTAAATCACCTTATAGCCAGGGAAAAGGGGGCCTGTGACGAGCCTCAGGCCCATGGTCACTGTCAGAAACCACACGGGTCCAATGGAAGAGGCTCCAGCATTTTTGCAGAGGTCCGTGCTGCAGCAGGTTTTGTTCCTGAGGAATAAGTAGTGGTTTGCACATACTGGCAATGTTTTCTGGGTCAGAACTGGGTGTTCTGTAATTAAGGTACCTTGTGAGGGTTTCAGTGAGTCCACCTCAGCTTTTGAGATCTTCTCCAGAGATACCAGAACACTGCAGCCCTTACAAAAGCAATCCTCTGATATAAATTGGCATCCTATAGCTGCTGCTGTGTGAAGGCCATAAGGTCAGGCAGCTTTCAAAGCACCCTCAGCAAAAAAAAAATGTATAGAACAAATGTGAGAAAATGATTGTTTAAGCTATCCTAGAGAGTTTAACATAGCGGTAACTGAAAATGGGAAACTATAAGGCCTCACAGCTCTCCTGTGAGATACTGAAATGTTTTGGTTATGGTTTTTTATTGCAGATGGCTTTCTCAAGATCATCTTACACATCCGTGCTGGAGCAGACAACAGAGGTTTTATTATTCCCACATTCTCCTTTTTGCTGTAGGCCCTGGACACACATTCTTTTGCTTCCCAAATTAAATAGGTTAGCTTTATTTCCTAATGTTAATGCAATCGTTGCTGTAAGGGAATGTTGCAACAGGATATTGATTTATTTAAAAGAAAACAGGACAGGTCATTTCTGTTCTTCATGAGCCTCATCTTCCCTGTTGCTCCAGTACAGCTGGAGCATGGAGGACCTCCTCTTTATCTGTCTCACCACACTCCATGTTTCTTCTCAGCCTCCCCTGCAGTAATTATTTTGCTCCATTTTGCGGTCATCTTTCTTATTTTTGTTTTTTGATTGTCTCTCCCCTTTCTCTGTGTGGCAGACATGTCCCTCTCTGTTCTCTTTCTGTTCCTTTCCTTCCTTCCCATTTTGAGGCCTTTAAGAATAATTTTGGCTGAAGGCTTCTACATGAAACTCAAAGCTAACTTAAGACCATGAGAAAAACAAAAGTCTTAAGATTCAAACCTCAAGGTTAGGCTCATTTAAGGCACAGAAACAACATGGAAAATTGTAGGCCCATGCCCTGGAATTTAGCAACATGCCCAGTAATTGGAAATAAGGTTTTAGAGCCAAAATGCCAGTTCAGTGTGAAAAACCAGAAATGGTCCCAGTTCAACCCATCACAGTTTCCAAGCAGTTTGATGGAAATGCCTGCTCTCGTGGGTCTGATCACCCAGCCCACAAGCTGCCTGATTTTACTTGGGAAGCTGAAGCAGAAAGTGTGACAGTTCATTTAGTCACCTTACCATTCTCATCCTGTACTTACTGTTTTCTTCAATTTTTTTTCATATATAAGTCCTTTCCATCAGACTTTGTTGTTTGTCATGTAGGTACTTATTAACCAGCCAAAGCTAATCATTTGGAAATCAGTGGCTTGGTTTCTTATCTTGAACATATATTGTCACCACATTTCACACACGTATACAAATGCATGCACATAATAGAAAAGCAGATCCTGCTAAGTGTGGAAAAAATACTTCCATTTACAGGCAACATGCCTGCAGACCTCCCTACTAATGCACATTTTCACCACAATTTCACCACAATTCCTCCACAAGAGGAGAAAAAGGTCTGGGCTTGCTTCATTTTTAAATGCACAGATCCTACCAAAGACTCCTCCAGAGCCACAGACCAGTAACTGTCAGTCTAAAAGGCAGCTGTGGTTTGTTAGTAAATGTCTGTGTCCGTGCAAAATACGCACTGTAAAAATAGGACTGTGCACATGGAGTTTTGTCAGCAGATGCTCTATACTGTAAAAGCACTTGCATGTTGGTGGTCCTCAAATTTTTCCCATCCTCCACCAAAATGGTCAAATCTCACATCCTGGGCCAAGATTACAGGCTTCTTCCTTACAGTGTCCCATGCTCCACCATTGTTGCAGCACTGTACCCTGTTCCCATCCTTTTATCCCACGTGCCAAGCTAATGGATCCCATAATCAGGTTGTCAGCCACCCCAGAGAGTCATACCTGACTAATCAGCTAGACAGTCACATGCAGGCTATTATCTCTTCAAGCTGTGGAGAGACCAGGGCAGTGTGCTGCAGGTGAGACCTACCCATTCCAGCCAAGCCCGTTGCATGAGCCAACCCTTCACACATGTGCCTTGCCACATGGCTCTGTGTCCCACATGCAGCAGTGGGTCCTTTGGCACCTTCCATCAAACCCTTCTGCATTGTAACCAAGGCTGAGAAAAACTGGTCCTTATGATGGACAACCCCAGAAAAAGGGGACAGGTGTGAGGACTGGTGGCTCAGAAGAAAGATGGAGAGGGCACCAGAGAGGGACACGAAGTGGAGCACCCCAGACAACATCCACCAATGCTGGAAGGTGTCCAGAGATGCTCTGCTCAAAGATGTGAGTGGAAGCAGACCCGTGCCCACTGCAAGCACAGTTCCCCTCCTGATGGCACGAATGGCCAGCTCGGCCAGGGCTGGCAGGAGGCTGCTGAACAGCTTGTGAGTAAACAGGACAATTCAGACTCTCACATTCTCTACCAAGCTCCTCTTGCTGAATTGTCATTAAGACTGGCGGATAGTGCTTCAAGTGATGGCAAGACTTGTCGGGGCATTGCAAACCCGCCATCACGTGGAAATATTCATGCTGAGGGAGGAGAGGTCTGCTTGTGCTCCTGCTGTCTTGTTCCATTCTCCCCTCAGCGCTGGTTCCTGAAAAGGGATCACATGTGTCTGGAGGTATTATTATTAGTAAAGCTAACTGCATTTTTTCCAATGAAAAGTTTCCATAAAACCTCCTTTTTTTCCCTCCCTTTCACATGTCTTTGATTAAAAATTTTCAGTCTTCTTAAATAGCAAAATGCTTCATTTTCAATTCTGGAATCCCAAAGAACAATTTTCATGACATTATTAAAACAAATCTAGTAGAAAACATAGATAAATTTTGAGGCCAGATCTGCTTGTCAGGATTATGTTGTATCTGTCCTACAATAGCGCATTTATGATCAGCCTCCGGATATCTCTGAAGATTGCAATTGGCAGCCCACTTAAGCTCTTTCACAGATGATTACAGCAGGGCTGCTGAAAGCAGGATAGCAAGGTCTAAGCTAACAAAACTCATTTGAGCGAAGAAAAGCATAAAGAGCAATGTGACACAGAGACTGCTGTTTATCACCAGAGATGTTCAGGTTAGTCAAGCAAACAGGTTGGATTTATGCAATGGATGCAATGAAGACAGTGGAGCCTATCAATCTGCAAATCAGAGCTGCGTGGACAGGTTGAATCTGTACAGTCCTTGGACAATTACCTACCTGCCTGCAACATTCAGAGCATCAAAGTGGGACATAAATTAGTACAAGATACATTGTCTATGCAGAACTAATAATAATATGAAGAATACAAATGTTTGCCTCAAGTTTCAGACACCATGGGGAAAATACTAGGGTCAATAGAGATGCAGTGTCTGATCAATACCATTTTGGTCACTGTGCCAGGGGAGTAAAAACAAATCCGTAATATTTGCTTACAGTACAGTTAGTCAGGCTCCAAATAATAACCACTTTCAATCTAAAAAAGCACATAATCTATGACTACAAAGATGTACGGCTGCAACTTTAAGGCTCATGCTTTCGAGATGCTTGGCAATTCCAAGAGAAAAGGACTAGCTGACACACATGGACTTGCTTCATTTAGCCAGTGATGACACAGCTCATGTTGACAAAAACATTTGATAAATCTCCTCCCAGATTGCATCAGCTATATAAATATATATAAATGGGCTCCTGTTACGTATGTATCTCGCCTTTCCCTGGAGAGTTTTGTGGGCAATTTTGCTATTTTAGTTTACATTATGATTCTTTCCCACTCTCGATCAATACAATGACGTCAGCAAATCTTTGTATCTTAGATCTGCTGTAACCTGGAAGTGCTGGGGATTGTGAGGATGTTTCCTGATGTGCTTGGATGCAAGCCACCTCTTCTCTGGCCTCAGCTTAAATGGACTGGCCCTTCACTCCAACCCTTCACTTGCCAAAACTTAGGGTTTTGCAGGCTGGGCGTAGCTCTCAGCTAACATATTGAAATGTCCTGTAAATTTGTGCTGACACTCTCCAATGGTGTTTTGCTGTGCTGTATGGATCCAGGATGCTGCTGGCTGAGGCCTGGCTGGGTGAAGCTCAGTGTGTCTCAAATTTAGACTTCCTCCTGCACAGAGACTGCTGGGCTAGGGGACAGAGGAGGGATCTCTGAGCAAGGAATTTGCCTGTTGGTTGCTTGTGTTTGGAGGATCAGATGTTTGTGTCTCCATTAAAACTAGAATAGCCCCAAGAAATAGCTGACTCCCAGCCATTTCTGTCCATATCAGAAACAAAAAAAAACAAGGCTCAAACAGCCACAAAACAATGTGAGCAACAGGACAGGAAGCATTATAAGCTCTTTGCTTTTGTGTTTTTTAAAGATATAAATGGTTGAACTTACCTTAATCTTCAGAACGTAGCTAGGAGAAGGACCACAGCAGGCCAGACAATGTCCAGCATTGACCAGAAGACCAACTCCTGTGCGGCGATCTCATGACTTGGAAGTGTTCACTCATATCTATTTGTTACATAAGGCGTCAATATGTAATTCTGTTTCTTTTGGCTTTTGCTCCTCTTACTGATTATAATGAAGTTTAAGGAAAGAATATTGTTTTAACCAGGCCACGAGGAATCTGAGATGCTTATTTTTATCATAGTCCTCCCTAGAAGTTTGCAATTATTTTTGCTGGCAAAACGTGATTTAAATTTTCTTTTTAATGAAAGAAGGAAGAAGCCTACTGCACTTCGTGTTTGTCTTTGGACAGTGTCAAAAGCCCATTATTCTGTTCTACCTTCTTGCTACATGCTCAGTGTTCATGGTGAAGAACAGTTATAACATATTAGATTTCAGGGAGAAAGTGAACTTCAGGTGCCTTAGACACTTTTTCCTCTTTGAAGATACAAAACTGTCCTCTGATACATCATTTCTCAAACAGGATAGAAGACTTGGACATGCCATTGAAAAACTTTAGCTTTTACCTTATGCTTTTCTATGCATCAGTTAGTTTGTTGATGGAAAGAAATCAAATTTTTATGCAAAAAACGTGTCTTGCATAGGATGTGGAAGCTTCTCAAACAGGCATAAAAAAATCAAGGTGCACTGCTTTGCCTCCTGTCAAGTGACAGTTTCATTTTAACTACAGGAGCGGCACTTGCGGAGAGCAGCCAAAGAAGTGGCCCTCAGCTGAGGTGAGATGTGGTGAAGGTTGTGTCACTGGTCTATGTTCGGGTGGGTTTGCTGCCCACTGGTGATGTGAAGCATTGCTTCTTGGGGAGGATGGGTGCTTGCACAGCCTGTGATGTTCCTGAATGTCTCTTTGGTGAACTGATGACATTGTCACTCTGGGAAACCTCACTTCTCCTCCAGCTGTTCGGCAGCTTAATCACATTCCACAACATAACCTTCTACCCTAGATGAGCTCATTTGGCTTCAGCAACCACTGAAGACCTTCACAACAGACCTAAGGTGCTGGTAAATGGAGATATTGGGTGTTAGACTAAGTACTGGTATCAGTGGAACAGAACCTGAGAGTCCTGACACCCTGAACCAGCTTCCCAGAAGGATCTGCTCTGGAGACTATAGAAGAGTAAACAGCTGAATAGCGGACCAAAGATTACCAAACCAGTGAATCACAATGTCAATCTCTCTCTGTTTCAGTGTTAATTATTGCGTGTATAATGTTACTTATTAAACATAATTGGAGCAGTTGTACAAGGGAATATCCTGTAAACTACTAATCAAAATACTCTCTAGGGAGGAGCGAACTGTTCTGAGGAAAACAGGAACACAAGACTGGATCACACTAAATCAGCAGGCTTCTGGTTAAAGAGCAATAGCAATTCGGATGTGATTAATTTCAGGAGTGTTTGACCAGATTCTTAAGTTGGCATTGAGTCTGAGCAAGTCAAAGGAGAGAGAGAGAGACACTTCAAGGTGATGATTCATGCTTTTTTTAAGGAAAACAAACAGAGCAAAGAAATAAGGAGGAGGGAAGAGAAAAACAGAGTAGCAAGGAGTGGAATGGACACCAAGAAAGGGGCAGCCTTTTGAAGCTGTAATGTTCCAAAAATGTCACAGGGAAAAGTAGCAGGATCAATTATGGAGAGGTCAGGAACTCTGGTCACACAAGATGTATGGCTGTCTCCTGCATGGCTAAACCCCACAGCTGAGAAAAGCAAAGAGTTGCCCACATTGTGGGTCTTGATGGGGCTTGGGTTTAAAGTTATACTGAGCCCCTTCTGAGCAGAAGTTTAAATGAGACAGCAGTTACAACATGGAAAGCATGATGTGCCAGAAGTTCTAGGTGTCTTCAGACACAGAAAAATGACTTTGAGTGTCACTTGGCACTTGGACTGTGGTTTCCTCTTGTGTCTATAATCAATAAATTGAAAGGACATCTGAGCTTTAAAAAATCTCTGTAGCCACCCTGAACTGTGGTTGCACAATCCTGAAGGCAGGCTTTTACTGTAGATGAAATAAACAGCTTTGCTAACTATAAACCCTGCCTTTACAAAACAGTACCGAGAATGAGCTATTTGTGGCAATCCTCTGGTCAGGTGAATCTATTTAATGAATAACAGCTATAAATACACACTCAGCAAAATTGCACGTAAAGGCAAAGGGCCTAGCCCTTCCCAGGGCAGAGGCAGTGGGGGAGTTGTAATGTTGACAACTGACACAGGGTTAGATGTTTTTCCCAGATATTGCTGAGGCAGCTGAGCTGCAGTGCAGAGTTGGGAGAAGCGAGTGTAGCTGGGTATTGTCTTTTTTGGACCTCATCTGTGTGATTTAAAAGTGGAATTCGTCTCAGCAAAGAGGCAAGTCAGACATTTGCAGGCAATGCAGAAGCACCTATGCAAGATAATCCATCCCATCCTTAAAGGAGTGTCTAAAAGGGGTTGAATTTTCCGCCCGTGTGTTCACTGTCTCCACTGATTACAGAGGGAGAGTACAAGACTAGTTTGCATTAGATATTACATGGTTAAGTAGGTAAAATTAGGTAATCCCATCCTTGAGAGTCCTTCTATGAACTACAGAGGGAGATAATCTGAATCCCTTTTATGAGATCAGGTATTACACTGAGACTTAGCAGCTAACTTATAAGAAGTGTGTGGAAAGCCTTTATCTCCTACTCTGGCTTAAAAAATCTGAGCATTCAACATGGTGAAAACAGAGTCAAGCCCACTAGGTCCTGCTCTATGTGTCCATGGTGAAGAACCACACTGAGCCAGCCCAAGCTTGCCAACCTTTAGCATTTTTGCCACAACTGGGAGAGACAGATCCTGGCCTGTGGCTGGGACTGCGAGACATAAAATAATAGAATCACAGAATAGTTAAGGTTGGAAGGGACTGTTAAAGGCCATCTAGTCCAACCCCCCTGCAAGGAGCAAGGATGTCTTCAACCAGATCAGGTTGCTCAGAGCCCCATCCAACCTAGCCTTGAATGTTTCCAGGGATGGGGCATCCACCACCTCTCTGGGCAACCTCATCCAGTGTTCCACCACCTTCATTTAAAAAAAACCATCCTTATGTCCAGTTTGAATCTACCTCCCTCTATTTTAAAACCATTACCCCTTGTCCTATCACAACAGGCCCTGCTAAAGATTTCTCCTTGTCTTTCCTATAGGCCCCCTTTGGGTACTGGAAGGCCGCCCTAAGGTCTCCCTGAAGCCTCCTCTTCTCCAGGCTGCACAGCCCCAACTCTCTCAGCCTATCCTCATAGGAGAGGTGCTCTCTGATCACCTCACTGCAAATTAAAAATCAGAAGCCATTCAGCCACAGACTCGAAGTATCTCATAAAGAAACGAAGCATCCCTTTCATAAAGTTAGAAAAATAAAGAAAAGTCGAAGTGATGATACTAATACTTGTTTGTGCCTGTATTGCTACTGGCAAGAAAAAACAGAATCTGTCTGAATGAAGATGCCAGAAATTGGACTTTTTTGCCTTTGCGCAGCAGGGAGTTGTGTGTGTTTTTTTTTATTTCTGCGTGGAAACTTACTTTACTCTCAAAAACCCAAGCCTATTTCAGTTGCTCTTCTAAGTGCAATACTGCCCACCACTCAGGAGAAATTAGAGGAGCTTATGCATATTGACCATGAGATAAAAGTCTCCATCTAGTTGCCCTGGAGGTGGTGGCATTGCAGTGTGGCTCCAAGTACCAACCTCACACGCTCACCTGAGCTCTTGGCTGCTGCAGGGCCAGATGTTGCATGGGACCTAGTTGTGAAGGGCTGCTAAGAATTTGGTACAGTACCTCCTGGGAGGGGTCTGTAAGGAAAATCTCCTGCCACAGTCACATTGAGATAAGTGGCTAGAACTGGGCTGCTGAAAGTCCTTCAGAAGCATTTTTCTGTCTCTCCTTTTTGCAAGGAGTGCAGAATTCCCTTCCCCTCCACTTACTCTCTTACGTATTTGCACGGATGCTTGAGATAAGGATTTTGTTAGATGCCACCCCTATAAAAAAACACTCATCAGTACTTATAAACTCAATAAAATTTAAAAAAAGAGAAAAGATAGTAAGCCTTTACCTGAATAAAATCACAGTAAGGCATTCCTATATCTTATCTCAGATTGTAAATAAACAAGAACTTTCTTAACTTAATACTTTTAACAAGATGAACAAATTTGAACAAGAAAAAATGGCAATTTGGTAATTTGTGATGTGTAGTGTTTTAGGAACAGTCTCCAAACAATTGTTATCAAAAACCAATTGGGGTTTTTTGACAACAGATTTATTTTTTTAGGTATATTTTGTCTTAATAGCTAATTTGTTTCACTTAAAGTACGTTCTCTAGTCCACAAGCAAAACAAAAGTAAAATTAAAGTATGGTAAGAATCCAAATGGCCAAATTAAAATTAAAGATGGACCTGAACTGAAATCTTGGATCTGTATGTGATAAACTGTAAGTAATTATTTTGACACCTTATTTCAATACAGAAACATCAGACGAGGTACCCTGAAATTTGAATTCCTTGATCTAAATATACTTGAAAAACCATCATACCCCAGACACTTAGACTGAAGAAAATTTGGATTTAGAATCATAGAATCATTTAGGTTGGAAAAGACCTTTAAGATCATTGAGTCCAACCATAAACCTACCAAGTCCACCACTAAACCATTTCCCTAAGCGCCACACCTACACCTCTTTTAAACACCTCCAAGGATGGTCACTCCACCACTTCCCTGTTCCAATGCTTGATAACCCTGTCAGTGAAGAACTTTTTCCTAATATCCAATCTAAACCTCCCCTAGAGGCTGTTTTGTCTCATCCTATCACTTGTTACTTGGGAGAGAAACCAACACCCACCTCACTACAACCTCCTTTCAGGTAGTTGTAGAGAGCAATGGGTTGTCCCCTCAGCCTCCCCTTCTCCAGACTAAATAGCCACTCCCTCAGCCACTCCTCATGAGACTTGTGCTCCAGACCCTTCATCAGCTTCATTCTTCTTCTTTGGACACACTCTAGCAATTCAATGTCTTTCTTGTGGTGAGAGGCCCAAAACTGAACACAGTGTTCAAGGTGTAGCCTCACCAGTGCTGAGTACAGAGGGACAATCACTTCCCTACTCCTGCTGCCCACATTATTTCTGATACAAGCCAGGATGCTGTTGGCTTTCTTGGCCACCTGTGCACACTGCTGGCTCATGTTCAGCCGGCTGTTGACCTAGGTTTTTTTCCACCAGGCAGCTTTCTGAGTACTCTTCCAGAAGTCTATCTCTCTATTTAAAGAGACTTTGAGGCTGGAAAGTTCATTCCCACATCAGAAGCTTATAATTGAGTACCAGGCCTCCCTGCACTTGTTGCTTAGGTGCCAGTCCAGTTTATATAAAAATAAACTGAGAGTTTGCTGTTGATCCTATCTGATCAGGTCCTATCCAATCCCATCTTAGCCAATAAAGGACGTGTGGGCTGGAAATAGGTAAGACTCTAACATTTCTTTGTAACTGAAAGCACCAGCTGGGGTGGCATGTCTGCTTTGGATCAAGTGCTATGGCTGAGGCCATATCTTCCAGCCTTCCCATTCTGGCTGTGTGTACTCCTGAGTCTTCTCCTCCTGTGGCCAAGATGCCTATCCAGAGGTGTCCAGGCTGAGTAAGTCAGTCCTTATCTCCTTCCTAAACCCATCAGGATGTAGAAGCTCAGCAGAGCAAGACCCTGACCAAGGCCAGGTTGGACAGGTCTCTGAGCAACCTGATCTGGTTGATGTCCCTGGGCTTTGCAGGGGGGTTGGACTAGATGAGCTTTATAGGTCCCTTCCAACCCAAACTATTCTATGATCTTATGACCCAGTCCCCAAGACACTCTCAGAGCACATATAATACAGCAAGTCTCCCTCCAAATATAATCTGTGCTACCCTTCTTGGGGGCCTCTACGTTTTGACCACAACACTGAATAGTCCCTTCTGTCCGAGTGCTGTGATCACACTGGAGTTAGATGTGCTCCTGGCACTCTTCATTTTGACAAGACTCTGGTTTGAGTCCCATTTTGTCTTGGCATTTGCTGGTTCGAACTATCCAAGGTCAAACCTCAGCTGGGACTTTGCCCTCATTTCTTGGGCAAATGCTTTACCCGTTGAGTGTTGTCTAAAAGGTGGACACCAAGAACATCAGTAATCACTTTTTAAAAGGTCTGGCCATACTTTGATTGTGAGAGGGGCCTGACTTTTCCAGGATGATGGCACAGAAAATAGAGCAGGACCCTGAGGGGACTGAGCTGGTGCCCAGCATAGTTTCAAGACTGAGAGAATGTGAGGGAATACGTACCTGACTGCTTGGGCAGGGCAGCTGAGTGAATGGGCAGGAGCTGATCAGTAGATTGATTAACTGGATGGGGCTCAAGGGTTGTTGAAGTCCTGGTTTATAAGTCTTGATCCTTTTTTGCCAAAACGTCATGCAAATATTTTAGGTGCAGATTTTTGAGTATATCCTTGAAGCAGTCCAAGCCTAAAAGGAGAGTACGGCAGAGATTAAGGCTAGAATTGACTGACTAGGGTATTTGAAAACATTTCATTAGTGTGTCTGAGAGCTGCAAAAAAATACAGGGAGTAAATAATATGCACTGAAGGATTAAGATAACCCAAGGCTCCAATAAATGCCTGAAAATTTTGCTTTCCTGAGGTCAAGCTGTTCTTTGTTCTTGAAAATTTATCTAACCATATTAACCTCCTCAGAGATCTATTTCATGTACAATTTTGATGCACTACAGCTAAGCCCAGGTCTTCCTCTAATATTGTATCATGAATGGATACCTCCTCATTTGACCAGTGAATGACCTCCCACTCCACCCCAAACAAGTATGCAGTTTTCACCTCTGTGGCAAGAGCATTTACTATTATTAGTGCCTTAGAAATACCACTTTTGTTGTATATTTACGTAGGAGTACAGGCAGAAGGGTGTGAGCAGGTATGTGTGCGGACGCATGTGTGTGCATGCAAGAGAACTCTGTTAAAATTAATTGCCTTGGCTCACAAAACCTTCTGGATCTGTTTACATTCCTGAGGCAAATTCCTTAATATATCTGTAGTTAAACTGTTCCACAGCCTTTAAATGCATGGCTTTGGTATGCTGCCCACCTTCCCTGCACAGGGAATGGCTGAGAATATTTAGTGCCTGCTGAGAATAAGCGTGTCCCTGATACAAACACAGCAGCAATGTGTTAATACGTTCTGCTAATGCTACTTAATCCCGAGGATAATATATTGGATTTTATGCATATGGTCTTAATACAGAATGGGAGGGGGGAATTGGTTGGTGTGGAGAGTGGAGAGGGCAGGAGCAGGAGGAGGAGGAAGGGAGGGAGTGGGAAGTGTTTAAATAGCTTCAGTAACGACCTCGGTGCTGATAGGGGACTCCCACTCACATGAAGAGTTACGCTGGGTGTTTGAATTGAGCAAGATTTGGCCCAACATGTCCGGTGATGTGTAGTGTTATGGGCCGGGTAGTGCTCATTCAAGATAGTGATAAGAAGCTGTTGTACTCCAAGAAGAGAGCGGGTGGGAGGTTCCTTCCCCAGCCCTCGAGGCCATATCAGTGCCACTCCCAGTGACCTTTCAAGGCCAAAATTATTAGCTGAAATATAAAGTTAGGAAAATAGCAACCAGCTTTGCTCATGCATCCCCAATTTTCTTCCAGCAACCTGAAAGATGACTCTCTTCCATATGGGTTTGCAAATTAGGACAGGGCAGTCCCATGAGGGCCAGGTATTGCCTCAGGTAACTGAGATGGTTACCTCCATCTGCATGGCTGGTATGTGTGCAGCACAGGGTAAAGGTGCTTATGGGTTCTTCTGGCTCTACCGTACAAGAAAAAAAAGAAGCCTGTAGAAGATGAAAGAGAAGCAGATCTACAGCTCCAAACACAGTGGCTTAAAGAAAACGCAGGAGACAGATGCTTTTGGGCAGAGTGCATGGGTCTGCACCCCTTCTTTTCTGATTCCTCTTATTTTGATATGTAGGATCACCTCTGAGAAATACCTTGTTCCATCATCAATGTGATCATTTGGCCAAACCTCTCATGTAAAGCCAGTAGCAACATGTTACAACCTCTCAACAGAGTACATGTGTACATCTGTTTTCTTTTCCAAAGTAAAGATCCCATCAAAAGAGTCAGTTATGTAAGAGATATTTTAATGGAGTAGCAAGGAGCTGCTGCAAATTATCTTATTCAGTTTACCAGGCTTCCTGATGTTGGAGGCGAGTATTTGGGAATGTGATGTTCACCAAGATGGTGAGTCACTGGAGTTTATGCAACAACTGCTTTACATAACACCTTGCCTGTTTTTTAATGCAAGGTAAAGAAGTGAAGAAATCACTTCAGCATTATGGAAGTATATATTTGTTTTGGGGAGAAAAGGGCACATATCTGAAGTTCCTTTTATTTTGACAATTTGTAAGTTTAAACACTTTTTCACTTGATGTTGGGTATTTTTGTACTGGCAGACCTCAGAAACTCCCACACTGCTGAGGGCTGCGGCGTGCAGACTGTAGGGAGGGCTCTACTGTATCTCTCCACTCCTCTCTGGTTGCTCCAATGATCATTGCAAATCCCATCTTCACAAGCAGCGGCAGCCACTGGGGCTTTCACAGCTCCAAGCTGCTTCCAGCAGCTTCCCATGACTCCTTGACCCCAGCCTGGTGTTCCTCCCACTGCATCATGATGAAAATGGAGACAGATTGAACATTACCTGTTTACGGTGATCACAGCTTGGAATAGCAACATGGGGAGAGTGGTGGGTCGTAGGAAAAATACCACATGAGGAAAATAAGCAACCAGGCCTTCATCAATAATGAAAATCAACAGAACTGATGGACCCTAAGTGTACCCAGTGTGTACCTAATGGAGGAAATCTTCTCTTTCACAAGATGTGTGCTTGTAGCCACAACTCAAAGGACCTGTGCAACAAGGAATAGGAGTTGACCCTGATCATGAACAAGCCTGTGAAGGAGTCAATGGTAACTAGAGACCTGAGGCTCCTCATTTTGGGACCAGTGTTTGCTGATTTCACCTGGCACATCTCCAAAATTAGAGCTGCCATCTTGATACCAACCAGGAGACAAACTGTTTACCAGTACACTTGGACTCACTTTCTTGTGAGTCATGTGCTTGAGCAAAGATCAGTGGTGATTTGTGATGTCTGCTGAAAATCCCCTGAAAATCAGTTATTGATTAAATTCTTGTTATCATTTGTAATAGATTGCTAAGGGAACTCTCGGGCACACTCGGTGCGATTTGCCTGGGATATGGCAAAGCTTGGTCAACACCACCCTGAAGTTAACTACTGCTTTATTGTACTTTGCTTTCTGCTCAGCAGACGTTTACGAGAGTTCAAAATGTAAACATGAAATTTTGACTTCAGATAAGAAGACCTGTCCAGAAGTACGTAGTAACTACTCAACGGTTTGTGGGCAGCTGCCAGCCTGTTCCTTTATCGCTTTGAAGCGTATGTCTTTATCTCTCCTTTATGTTTTAATGTTGGCCATAATAGTAACCGCACAGCTTACTGCATAGAGCTGTGTGCAGGGAGCACATCGTTCTGTACTGAAACACACACGGGTCATGCAACTGCAACACTGAGAGGGATGAACAAGATAGCAGAAAAATAAAACTCTAGGATGGATTTAAAATAACTTGAAGCATAACTCAGCTGCTGGTGCTGCAACTTGGACCTGTCACCCCAGGACCCAAGCTGGGAAGGGATTAGGGAGGTAAAAAGGTCAGATGGACTCCAGTCTGAGCAGAAACCAGGTTCACATCGGTCAGTGTCCCTGCCACAATGCAAACAACTATCAGCCTGTAGTCAAAAGCTCTCATCACTTACGCAACAAACCTGCTCAACTGCACCATTTACTGGGACAGTGCTGCCTCCAAGGGCTCCATCGTCCTGTCCAAATCATCAGGGTCTCACCAAAGATCACCTTTCCTGAAGGACATTAGTATCCCAAAACCTTAGACAGCTGCTGGATCTTCCTGCTGACCTTTGCTGAGAGGCCTGTTGGGAGTGGGCCCACATTTATTGAGACCTTGCACTGCATTTCTCAGAAGCTGAAATGTCCTGTAGGACGATTCACCATTCTTTTTAAAAAGCTGCCTCAGGCTGACTCAGTTAAGGGGAAGTATTACTTCCCCCATGATATTTTCAACCAAAACAATGAACATTATGGCTTTGATAATTGTGAGTGGGAGAAAGAAAGTCACAAGTTTTACTTACTAGATGGATTGTTTGATTGTCTCTTAAAAACACCCCTAAAGCTAGGACAGCAAAGCTGCAGCCACAGTTATCTTTCAGGTTTTACATTCCTCCAGAAGAGGAATTATCACTTGCATTGATGGACAGATGGATGGGTCATCCCTGGGTCCCAGGGGATTTCAGCTTTTGCCTTGTTTCCCACAAAGGCACAGGACCAGGAGTATGCTTTGTGTTTTAAGGTGTGCCTCTGCCATTTGATTTTTCAGATGTGTTTTAGAGTTTAGAAAGACATAAATAAATACATGCATACAGAATGTGGGAAGCAAGCAAACTATCTGAAAACTTCACATGTGGCCATGCTGGAGTGTTCATTGCTAGGTAAGGAATGTGCTTTTAGGAGTTTCTGTGGCTACAAATGACAGAGTGTAATTTCACTCTGAATTTCAGAAGTGATGTGACATTCATGCAAGTATTTGAATATGAGTGAGACAAAGCCTATGTGAAGAGGTAATATTTCCACCTGTTGCAGTTAGGTAAACCATACCAACCTGGAGAAGGGCTTGCAGTCCAGAAGCACCCTTTTCCAGTTGTCTCAACTAGCCTGATAAAGACCATGTCCCCTTATATTCCTTATCTCATAGTCTAGTTTTGTTGTTCCAGCATCCTTTAAACACAACTGCAATCTGCTGATCTTCTCTGTATACCGATCTCTGCCTTGCCTACCTTTTCCCACCATCTTTCATCCCATCTTCACGCTCCTGCCCAGAGATGTCCTGTTCCACAGGGCAGGTCAGGCTGAGACAGGACCTCATTGTGATACCAGTGGCAGTCCTGACTCTGCTCCTCATCCAGCTCCACACCAATTGCCTGTTTTTTCATGCTTGTTCCACACTAACGGGCTGCAAAATGCTTTCCTTCCTCTCCCTTCTGACACAGTTTCCACCCTGAGGTCCTCCAGGTTGGAAAGTCTCTGCTACAGTCTCAGTGCTAAGACATTGGTCAAAATTCAGCAGGGAAGAAGGTCCCAAGATCTCCTGAGAGCTGGGTTTCTTGATCTTTGAGGGCTGCTTCCTGCCCAGATGTTGTACAAAGGAACCCCAGCTCCACCAAACAACTATTAATTATGCAAGAAAAGGCCATTTGGAACTGGGAATCCTGATTTTTTCATTGGAAAAGCAAACAAAACTTTTCATTTAAGGTGACGTTTAAAGTTTGGTTTTGTGGCACTTCTATCTGAAATGGCAAATTCTTGAATTACCCTTTCCTAGGATACATTTTGAATTTATTTGCGTCTGCATTTTCCCATGAAATACGAAGATTTCTCAGAAGGTTACCAACAGGCTGTAATCACAACCTCACAGTACCTGAGGTCTGTTGCATGTGCAGAGTATATGCACACTTCCCACAGCGCGTGTACAGACACACACATATTCCTCTCTCCACCACCATCCTCCCAAAAAGGCTGTTTCTCCTATAGATGGGAAAGAGATTGTTAATATTAATTTATTAATAATTAACAATAATTAATATTTAACGCCATGTCCTTGGCAGACTGCTTGTGGTAGGCTGGATGAGGAGTCTATGCTAGTGGACACATCCCACTGTAATGGGATTCATGGGGAGCAGTCACAGAAGGGAGGCACTACCCCCTGTAATGTGGCACCAACAGCATCTTCCTGTCTGCTCTCAAAGAGCAGGAAATCCCAGATAAGGTACGGGAGGAGAGCATAGGCCAGTATCCTACAGATACCGTATCAGATAACACTGGAATCCTTTACATATTCAAGCAGGATGGACCTCAGGATAAGTTTGATCCGCCCAACAAGTATTTCAGGAATGCACTTGGGATCCTGCGGGGAATAGCCCAGCCCTCAACAGGTGAGGCTCAACCTGCTTTTCATGGGAAAAATCCTGAGACCACGTCCCTGAGTGGGAGGCCAAGGTGCTGGAGCCTGAAGAAAAGATTGCACTGAATTGCAAAGGATTCACTCTTGGTGAATAAATGATGTAAGGTCTGATGGAAAATTATACACCTGAAAGGAGGTTTTGAAATGTCTTCTAGAAATTTACCTTCTTGCTGTACATTTCATTAAAAAATTGATAATTTCTGCATTCTTTCTTTGCTGCAGAGAACCAAAAACTCTTGAAGTCTCTTGGAGTTTTCTCAGGAGGGCAAAAAGCCAGGCTTTCATATCACAGCATCATTTTTAGTGCACTATGCAGTGTCCACAGCTGGGCTTGGTTGGATGCTCCATGCTAGAAGGGGTGGTAGGACCTGCTTGGCTGTACTCAGCACTCACCATGCACGGTGCTGAGCTGGATGGGGATGCGGGGAACTCCCAAGAGCCTGGATGGAAGGCAGACCTGCAGAGAAGGGTAGGGAAGAATAATTTCTTCTTCTCCTGACACAGCTTTTCAGTTTCTTTGGGTGAAGCTCTTAGGAGGGATGAAAACAGCATGGTTGCCAGAAAACTTGTGAGAAAGTCTGCTGTAGGCTAGATTTATTTTCTAGATAACATCTAGTGCAGATAACCTGCAGTTTTCCTTGCACTGAAGATTAAACATTTCTCTGTCACTGAAATTCAATTTACAAGAACTCTAATTAATCCTAGCTGTGTCTCTCAATGCAAACTGAGAGACTTGGGGCCATATTTTATATCTTTTACCCTCCCAGAGAGTATTTACATTGCAAAAAGGTCAGGCTTCTAACAACTAACACTAGCAAGGCTTAGCATTTCTGAAGAATTTGAATGGTGCTATTCTAGCCCATTTGCTGCAGGTTTTGTTTCCACAGAAATGACATAATCATCATAAATAGTGTTTTTTGTATGACATTGTGCATGCCGTGGATTCATATGGTAATTCCCAGAAGCATCTGTTCCTCCATATTCATAGGTCCTTTAAAGGATCCTAGTCTACATGTGTAGATCTTTGCATCCTAATATTTCCTGAATTCTACCTTAGATGAAGAGTATATTTCTCATATGCATGTCAGTGAAATATGTTAAAGACACCTAAGCTAGACATCCTCTGAATGATTTTCCTGGCTATGTTGTTTTGAAAGTACTTTTTGGAGAAAGAAACAGGAGGAGTATGTAAAGTATTTTGTTAGGAGCGAGTTGGTATTAAGTCTGCAGCTGTCTTGGGAAAATCTGGCATCCAGAAGCAGGGTTGGCAATGCTGACACAGAGTGATGCTCTCCAAAACCTGGTTAAGTGCTTTTTCTCTCCAACAAACCTTTTTCAGGCATAATTTAGACTGAAACTGCTTGCATATTTAAAAGAAATCGGACTGCTGTGTAACAGTGCCTTTTCCAACACCAGCTTCCAGAGCAACTGCTGATTTACAGCCTTTGGTAGGGTTTGTCTGGTTGGGGAGCTGGTCTGAGCTGGGCCCTGCAGTGCTTTAGCGAAGAAACAAAAGGAAAGAAAACACTTGGCAACTGATAAGCTCCTCAGACATCAGTTATTAAAACAAAAGTTTTATGCCAATAGCTGAATTAATACAATTCGTTGTCCTGGGCTTTACTGACTTTAGCTCTTCTTCAGTGGAGTAGGTGCTATAGTTACGTGTTTGGGCACTTGATATCAAAGGGGAAACCTGAGATTCAGTCTGGGCTCCACTGACTGCTACTCAGTGTTATACTGTCATTTTTGAATTACAGTAACATCCAGTTACTGTTTTTGAATTACAGTAACATCCAGTTACTCAACTAGTCTGGTCACAAGGCTAAGATTTCCCATCCCAACTCGCACAGGATCTCTTGATTTTTAGTGCAGGCTAGCAGCAAGAGTGGTAATAACATGAGCTTCATCCAGAGAACATGTTTTCCGTTCAGCATACAAAGACATAGAGCTGCAGATGTGAGAACAGACACATCCCTGTGCTCCGTGTCCGGACTGTCAATAATTTTGGTATGCTCTGTTTGGGGACGGAGTATATTCAAGATTTGGAGAAGCCGAAAAGATATTTTCTTGGTATGGGGAATCATAGCTGATCCGCTCCAAACTCAGAGACCTCCACTCAATTTAAAATCAAATCTACAATGTGTTAGTAATTTCTCAGTCTTTTCAGAAATCTCTTCTTTACCATTCTCATCTCCCTGATGCTAAAGCAAGACCCTCGTGCCAGTTATGACCCATCAGGAAACACTGTCTGAGTGCGGGCTTCATGTTTTCCCTCACCGTTATCTTTTTGCTGTTCTGTGAAGATGGTGCCAAACAGGACATTTCAGTTTTGCTTGACTGTTTTTCCACCAAGTGATCAACCATAATTCTTTGGTGTGAACTCACAGCACGGATTTCCCATTCAAATCCTGGGCAGGTCTAAGCTTAGCAAGAGTGTTCAAACCATTAAATATAACATTTTCATTCATTTTTTTGATATTATAAATAGTAGCAAAAGAGGAGATGGTACTACTGTGTCTATGTGTGAAGGGTGATACTCTCTCTCTGCTACTGTACAGTCCCTGTGTGACTAAGAGGTCTATATCCTGGTCCACACTCATTTCCTTAAGAAGATCATCACCTCTATTCACCTTTCTCATGTGCTTAGATTTTTTTTTTCTCTTGACCCCAGTCTTGCAGACTTCAAGAAAGGGATTTTCAGAAGTGAGTTTTATGTCTTGAATAATCCTAACTCTCTTAATCTCATAGCTCAGAGTTGTGCCGTGCTGTGCTGTTTTGAGCATCAGTACATGTGCACCACAGAGATTATAGGCGTGGTTCTGGTGTGAGGAAGCTGATGTGCAAATGAAGATTTTTCTCTGTAGCCACCCTTGATGACAAAAGAGCATCTCACTTCCGGTGGAGAAGCGAGATGAGTCATCAGATATGATGACTTCATTCCACCCACACACGAGGCAGTGTGAAGTGATCACATGTTTTTTCCTTTCCTTGTGTGTTGGAAGGCAGTTTGGAGGGTGAAAGATCTCCCACATGAGTTCAGGGGAGTGCGGGACATTTTAATACAGAAGAGAGAGGGAACCTACAGAGATTCATAGGCACCACTTAACAATCAGTGGAGAAGAGATGGGCATTGTTTTATCAAGACAAAGAGCTAGTATTAGAGAAGGTGAAGGCACCTGGGAATTCAGAGAACTGCCATGGAGGACATGACCTGAAGTCATCAATTTTTTATTTCCCTTGGGTCTTACTTTGTGGTTAGTTACTGTTACGTGAGGAGAAATGATGAATTCAGAAACCTAGTGTGAAAGCCCTCTGTGTTTGTGCATGTGCATGTGTGTGTTTCACATTCCCCCATGCATCTCACAGACTGTCAATGGTGGTAAGAGCTATACCGAATGTACAGGGCAATCTGAGGGCTCCTCACTAGGCACAGGAGGTGATGTCTGTACAAATACTAAGATTATATTAGGCCTTTACAGATGCGCCTGGAACCAAAGACAGGGACAATGCCAAGTTTCTGCTGAGAATCCTCTTTGGCTGAAATCAAACTGAGGTTTGGGGATACCTTGGATCTGGTAAGTGTCTGATCTGGGAATCCAAAACACACCGGCTACTGAGAGGAAAATTAACTCCATGCCTGCCAAAACCAGGACAGAGGATGAAAACAGTGCCTAGAAATGCCCTTCAGGTGGTTATGAGGAGTCGTCATCTCCAGACTCCTGCTCTTGGACTCCTGGTCCTTCTAGGTGTAAATGCACAGTTGGGAAGTTCTGTGTCTGGCATTGGCAGGAACTGGAAACTTTTTGCTTGATTGATCAGTTTTCCCCACTTTTGGTTTCAGCTTTCCAGAAATAAAGCAATTATTAGTAGCATAGGAAAGCAAGCAAGGAGAAAAGTGCAGGCAAAGTTAAAGTTTAGCAGATTATAAACCTTGCTAGATTTGGTGAGCTCCAGGCTGAGCTGCATAGTGTTAGGAAAGTAAAGTAAAATTTTAACCCAGACAAAAACCTCAGTGGTGAATCAGCAACCGATTCTCTAAGATCTCATCCCTGCAAGCACGTTCATCTAAAACATCCCTGCAAGCACGTCCATCATGTCTCAGAGGAGTGGGTGATACCTTTTCCTGAGACACACGCCTTTCATGTGATGTTTCTGAGTTCAGTGCTAAAAGAACAATGCTGTCCGGCGTGTTTTGACCTGCATGAGCTCTGAGCGTGTCATTGCCTCTGATGAACTATTCTCTTTCATCCTCCCCCTTCCCTTCTTGATTGTTTTTGAGAATTAAGATCTATGGTCATAAAAGGTGCTTCTGCTCATACCTGTTGACTACAGACCTGAGTGTGATTTGTTTCCATGTGAATATATTGATATGTTTCTGGAAGAGAATGCCTTTTCTTGAAATGTAGATAAAAAAAGACTACCTGTCTCCAGGCAAGGTGAGCTATAAAGAAAAACTTCCCAAACAAAGCAAATTAGCTTTCTTGATTTGCAGGTAATATGTACCCATAACACTTGGTTCTACCATGAACACTGTTTTTCAGAGGATTTAAGAACAGTTTACAATGCAAGGACATCTATTAGGGAAAACTTAATGGGAAATCAGTGGGAAACTAAGACACAAGGAATTTACTGTCTTGACCCTTGGCTGTTGCAGCCATCCAGCCGTTCTCCTACCTCCACTGACAGCATACAGTCTGTATGTGCTTATCTCACCTGCAATCACTTGACTGAAGGTACCCACCAGAAATAACAACATATCAGCAATTGTCACGGAATAGTTAAGGTTGGAAGGGACCTTTAAAGGTCATCTAGTCCAGCCTTCCTGCAAGGAGCAGGGACATCTTCAAGCAGATCAGGTTGCTCAGAGCCTCATCCAACCTGGTTTTGAATGTTTCCAGGGATGGGGCATCAACTACTTCTCTGGGCAACCTGTCCCAGTGTTCCACCACCCTCATTGTACAAGATTTCTTCCGTATATCTAGTCTAAATCTATCCTCTTTTAGTTTAAAAGTGTTACCCCTCATCCTATCACAACAGGCCCTGCTAAAAAGTCTCTCCCTGTCTTTCTTGTAGGCCCCCTTTAGATACTGGAAGGCCACTATCAGGTCTCCCTGTAGCCTTCTCTTCTCCAGGCTGAACAGCCCTACCTCTCTCAGCTGGTCCTTGTAGAAGAGGTGCTCCAGTCCTCTGATGGAGGAGAAAAGTTGAATTGGTTGCACAAGTGCTAGGTGAATGTAGATAGAAATGTACAATGTCATTACTAGCTTATTAATGATCACATGGTAACATGGTGGTGGTTTAGCCACTGTTTTTTCCCAGGAAAGGTTGATGCTACTTGTTTGGGGTCAGGGCACCTGGAGAGCCCCCATAGTTACAATCTGGAGTTTCTCTGTGCCCTTGGGCCGAGTTCTTCCCTCACTGCTGGTTCTCTCATTTCCTCCTGCAGGTTTTACTGGGAAAGGAGAATGAGTGATCGGTTCTGCACCATCCCTGCACACGAGTGCAGCCTCCCCTTCTCCAGGAGCCCCTGAGGAGCAAGTAAGCTGCAGCGCTGAGAGGGTGGCTTGTGCACCATCACCTTCTCTTCAGGTGCTCTGTAGATTACCTTGCAGTGATGTGTAGCTTGGACAAGGAGGTCAGACCTGGGAGCCTCCACAGTAAACACATCAGCAACAAGGATGTGGGCTGCAAGCAGTCTATGCTGGAGCATAGGCAGGCACCAGTGGCTTCCTGAGAGCCTCAGCTTCTGCTACCAAAAAACTTCTGATGCCGCAGGAATGAAATGATCGACTGAAACAGGTCAGTGCACTACCTCCCACCCTATCCCAGGAGTGCTTGTTGGCCCTAGGTCCTGCTTGCATTCACCATATCTCATTTTCCACGGGCCAGCCCAAAGTGGCAGGCAGTCACTTGCAGCACCACGGTAGAGCCAGAGATCTGCCTTTTGGCGTGTTTTTGGGCACATGCAAACAATAAGGTAATTGCCAATTCAAGCTTGGATGCCTCAGTTCAGTGAGGTGCCATCTGGGTATGTAACCAGAAAACATATTTGAACTGTAGATGAAACTGTGGTGCTGTCAATGGCATAGAAAATATTGTACTTCAGATACATGTGCATGCACGTACTGTTGTCTCTTACCACGGTAGGTTTAAATCAGTAGATAAATATATGAAGACAGAAGTAGCAAAATTTTTAAGGTTTAACAGTTCGGAGAGCCCACACAGCATTTTACACCTGGACAATACCTCAGCAGAGAATGTGGTGTTTAATAGCTGAGCACTTTGCACCTGCAGAAGGCCGGTTCCCATAATTGCCTGAAGCCTTATGGAAAATGCTGAAGGAAACTTTGCCTCCAGGGATGACTTTGGCTTTCACTAAAGTTTGGTTTTGCTAAGACCAAAGCTCTTCAGCCTGACCAATGACTTTGTATGTGATAAGGAAGACCCATCTATGCAACACAATTAGCCTCTCATTGCTGTCACAGGTTTTCTTGATAAGTTCTGTGGAGGCTGATTTCTGTTCGTGCTGCAGAGCATTTCTGCTTATTCTTTATTGTTCTGTTCTCTGTGACCAAATTACTACTCCACCCCCAGCAAATGGCAAACAGAAAATTACTGACTCCTTTTTCTGGTGAGATCTCTCCCGCTTCCTTGCTCCTTTCTTTTGCTTTCTTCACCTCACTGCATATAACTTACAGAGTTAATAAAAAATTGATAACACAAAAATATAGTTCCCTATTGTCTCACTAGGGAGCTGAGGCTTTTCAGGCAGCTTAATAAAGAGTACTATGAACCTAGGGCTGTTTTTGCAATAGGTGGCTTTAATTAGGGTTTAATTTAAGCTGGAAAGAGAGAGGGGAATTTCGGAATCAATGCTAGGAAGCTAACAACATCATTGCCAGGTCAAGAGAGTTTTTTCTCTCAAAAGCAACCACGAAATTTGCCCAGTGGAGTTCCAGATTTGTTGTTTCTGGCTGTCTGTGGTCAGACTTTTTTAGTTCACAGGAAGAATATATCCATCAAGCCATCCTTCCTTTCCCAGTACCACTCCTTTACACTGGGCTGTTGGCATCCAGCTGTGTGCTTTCAAGCTCAGCCAACATCACCAGGCATAAAGACTGCAGAAGCATTGCTGCCCTCATTTACTTTCGTACCCCTGGCTTTTATTTGGAGTGTGCTCAGGCCCGTGTTCACAGCCTACTTCTTTGCTGGAGGGGATGTGCGGGAGTGGAGGCAAAGACAGCCCTAACTGGGAAGATGGAAGTGAGTTAAAGAGAGCAGCTGTGGCACTTCTGCTGGGCAAAGAGGAATTAAACCTGGTAAACATGTCGTTATCAGTAGTGAGAAGAGTGGACTATGAATATGCACAAAGCTTTGACACTTAACTTTTTTAACAGTTGCTTTAAGAGCTGTACTTTGAATGCATACAGAGAAAAGAAACCAAATACAGTGAGGTCTTGGGAAGAAATTAAACATGAGAAGGAATCAGAGCGATAGGGGGGAAGGGGCACGGGGACATCAGCCCATTCCTTGTAGAGGAAGAATTGCATAAAAAGATAGTAATGCTTTGTATTTCCATAATAACACACTTTTATAGATGTCCAAAACCTCCATACTCAGCTGATTTACCATGGCAGTGCCCACAGACCACAGTGCTTCAGGTTACATGTGAACAGGCGGAGCTGTTGACTTGCTCACACTCACACAGGTAGCAATGACAAAACTGGAACAATAGCCCTGAGTCCTCCCCTATAGAAAGTACTGAATTCAAAATTCACTCTACAACATTTGTTCACCTTCTTGCTCCTCTCCCAGTAAACGGAAGCACTGGCATAGAGCAGAGGGAAGATACATTGACCACAAAACCTCCAGAGATCCCACTGCTCCAAGTTTTTCTGTGGTCCTGTGTGAACAGGTGGGAAGGAGAGGACAGTAGGAAATGCTGAGAGAGCATGGAAGGGGTAAAGTCATACTGTGGTGTACCTGGCGATGCATGCCTGCAGAACAGCACTGAAACTGGGAACATGCCAGACTAGGCTGTGGGAGGGACTGGTCTGTGCTAAAGGGGCTGAATTTTTTTTTTTTTTATTCTGGAAACACTTGACTTTTCCTTTCTCTGTGTCAATGAATGTGGGATATAGCTGCTTACAGTCAAAATGGCCACCACCAAAAAGCCCCAATATGTTAAGAGAACAGGTGTATTATTGAATACCCTTCCCAGTAGTTACTCATTAAGTGAAGCTAAAAAAAAAAAAAAAAAAAAAAAAGAACAGGCAGGTATTGCAAGGGAGGAATAAAAAGTTAAACACGCAGGTGATAAACATCTGAGTTAATGATTAACTGGCTTTTGTAACCCCAGCAGTTCTTAAATTGGTTTACTAGGAGACCAAAACACAGAGTTGTGCCAAGAAGGCCTCAACCTTTAAAAACACACATTACACTTTATCCCTCCCTGCAACACGTGTCCCTGGGCTGTGACAGTGAGGACAGCACTGCCCTCTATGGATGGGAAGAATTCAGACATGTTTCAATGCCTGCAAGCTGGAGTTTAGGTGAATCAAAAAAGCAAGAGAAATCCATGTAGGACAGGATGGATTGAAATGTAACCTCTTCTTGGTGTGTCAAGTTGAGAGAGTAGAAAAGGAATAATTGATTTGCTCTGTGTGCGCATCCTCAAGCATCTGCTCCAGGACGTTCATTACAAATGGGATGCTGGGGCAGCTGAGCCTTTGGTGTGACACTCTATGGCCAGACTTGTGGTCTCAGGGTAAAATCTGGACTGGAAGAGAAAGACTTAGACATTTCAGGAGCAATCACAGTTAGTGAAAGCAATGCAGCATGCTTGGCAGGACGGAAAACAGGCTGATGCTCATCTGTGAGTAAGAAAAGGGTGATTTCATAGAATAGAATCATAGAGTAGTTTAGGTTGGAAGGGACCTTTAAAGGTCATTTAGTCTAAACCCCTTCAAGAAGCAGGGACATCTCCAACTAGATCAGGTTGCTCAGAGCCCCATCCAACCTGTCCTTGAATGTTTCCAGGGATGGGACATCCATCACCAGATGTCTTCTTTCATTCATTTCAGATGTCTTCTTCAGCTTCTTCCATGTGGAGTAGCTTGCTTACCCTCCTGCGCCCAACCAGCTCCATCCAGTGTGGAGTGCTGCCTTGAGCAGTATCTCTCCCTTGCAGTCATTCTTGACGTTGTCACTTGTTATTGCCGCCTGTTGCTTGGTTTAACTGGGAGCATGCTGGTTGCCATCTACAGGAAAGATTGAGAAGGAAGGGGGCAATAATCACCGCAATTAGGGGTTCAGCTGAGCCACCTCAGAAGGTGCTTCTCCCCTATGATGGCTGACCAGAGTGTCCTGAGGTCTTGCAGGGATATGAGGAAACCCCTGAAGATGTGGGTCCCTAAAGAGGGACAGATCTCCCCTGTGGTACAGCAGAAGTAATTCCAAAGTTTAACAACTGTGGGTTTAACTAATATAGCTTATGCTTAAGCAAAGTTGCTCGGCAAGGAACTGATCCTGCAACACTCCTCTCTTTGCTTGACTCAGAGGAGGTAAATGTGAAGAAACAAGCAGAAGCATTTAGCACCAATAGATGGACACAGGCTCGCTGGATGAGCAGGATGCCCAGCGCTGGTGGGAGCCTGGAGCCCAGCAAACTGGGAGTGGATGACAGACCATGGTGAGCTGAGCTGAGCCAAGGAGGGTCCAGCTGTGTTTCCAGGGATAAAGGCTGCCCTGTAAATGGAGCCTGAAAGGCAAGTCTGGTTTGGGTTTTGTTTTACTTTTACTCAGTCTCTAATAACACCTGTCATTACTAAGCCAAAAACAACAGCAGCCATTAAAAAACACCCATTCTTGTTCATCACCATCAGCTGTCACAGAAAGCAAAAATGCCCATTTGCTAGGACTAGCTCATTCTGCTGCTTGACCTGCCTCTGCTATGCTCAGCTTCAATTTTTTTCTTTAATAATTTCACAGTAAGGCTCTATTTTCCACGTCCGAAACAAACAGCAGGGTGCACGCTGAACAATAGTGAAGAGCTTGGCAGCATGCGGGTTCCTTGTCTGTGCCAGAAAAGCTTCTCTGATGGCCCTGAGTTCCTCTTCCCCCGCCTCTGCCAGGGACTGACATCAGGGAAAGAGAAAATACAATTGAAAGCCATCAAGAGTAATGTCCTGTTGATTTTCCTGCTAACAGAATTATTTCCAGGACATCTCAGAAATCAGAAATGGGTGCGAGGGAAGCAGGATGGGAAAATCAGAACAAGCACTAATTGGGATTTCATTAGCTGTTAGCAGAGAAGAGACTAGAATCAGGACCGAAATGCAGGTCAGGGACAGGATAAATGAAGCTGTGCATATGTCGTGTGTCCTTGTTTACCCTTCTGGGAGAAGACCATAAAGAGCTGGAGAGGTTTCTGTGCCGGAAGCAGGGCGATGTAATCTGTTAATTATGTTTGTGACCGTACCCCAGTTTAGTTATTTCTGGCCCTTGTAGCTACGTGGGACCCACTCCAGAGTGGTGCTAGCACTGGTATGGATTTACTGGGGAAAAAAAGGAGATTTGTGTCAAATTATGTGGTTGTGCAGCTGCCCAGCCTCTTCCTTGCTATTAGGGTGAAGTTATACAGAACGGGAGAGCCAGTCTGGCATTTCTTGGTTGCTGAAAGGGGCAGGTCTCTCCCTCTGTTTCACCTCTCCTCCTTCGCTGCCCATAGTTGTAGCGGTGCATTCCTGCTCTCTTGCACCAGCTCTGGCTCTGCTTGGATGCGAGGGGTAAAAATAAGCATGTGTGGTCTGGGCCCTACCAGCTTCTGTAAAAAAAAATTTTTTTTTTTTGTTCAGTAGGACTTCTGGGTTAAAACCTACTTCTTTAGCTCTTAACAATGAAGATGTTAGACTGTTCTTGTTCAGTAAAACTGTTCTGACTCAAAACCTGCTTCCCTTAAAAGGGTAGACCTCAGGGTTAGTGAGGTGTGCGGTGTGACACGGCCATCTGGTGTTAGCAGGGTCTTCTTGTCCAAATGCTATGTGGCTGTCAGAGATGCTCAGTCCTGCTTTCCAGTCTTAGGGTCAGTCCTCAGGAGTTCAAGGGTTCTCTCTGTTCTGTGCAGGGCAGGAGAGATGAGGTGGGACATCCATGTGATGACAGGTGGGGTGAGGAAAATGGGGCAGCCTCTATCCAGGCATGGTTTGCAAAGTGGAAAACAGAGGCCAGGTATCCTGCTCCTGATCATGCAGTCTCTGGACCTCCTCTGCCCACCCCTGCATGGGAGATGTGCCTCTTCTGGTAACCAGCACTTCAGGGTAACTGGTTACGCTGTCCCCACTGCTCTAATTGCAACTCCCATCTCTGCAATTGCAACTGCTGTAAGTGATGTGGATCAATAACAAACTGATGAGCAAGAGCCTTTCCTGAGGCTACTGCATGAATGGAGCAGGGGGCTTTCCAGCTTTCACTACCTTCTGTCTAGCCAAGGTCAGTGACAACCCAAAATCAGGCACAGCCAAGGCCTGACTCAGCAGAGACCTCCCGCTGGGGTTCCAGCCCTGCACATCTGCCAGGCTGATCTGACCACACTGGAGATGATGGAGAAGAGGGGATACGGACCTGTCACCTCCTCCTGACATCAGGCTAATATCAGACATGGATTTAATTGGGGATGGGGTCATGGGTAGGATGGGGGACTTGACCTCTTTCTCTCCCTTCCCCAGGGTGGTTCAGGGATGTCTTACCACAGCTAATTGCTAGGAAATGAATAGACAATTTTCTGAGAGAAGCAGTCTTTTCCACAGGAAAGAGTGAATGAAGCCGTGAAATGACATTTCTGTCCTTTAATACATCATCAAGACCCACATCTCAACTGACCTTTTAACCCGGACGCTAATCTGTGTACTGTGAACTCCCTTCCCTTACCCATTCTCATTTTGGTAGGGACTGTGTTCATGGTATCTTTTTCTATCTACAACTGCTTTCCAGCATAAATTGCTTCCATTGTTCCAGTCCAGTCACCCAGTGGAAAAGCAAACATGCACAGGCTTTGATTTTCATCTCTCTTGCTAGTACAGGAGAAATGCAAAACCTGGTCTCTGAGCCAAAGCCAACAGTAGCCAGCCAACGCCTGCTCTGCAGTGGCGAGGAACAGTGCTGGTGATGGTAGAGAACATGGAGAAGGCTTTACCTGCCCCTGGCAGACCAGCCTTTCCCTCTGCTCAGGAGTGACATAGGTGGGATTTGGGTTTGAGCTGCCTCAAGCTGGGCCCACACTAATAAATAAAACAAAGCACAGGCTGGGACCCTGTCCCACAGTTGTCCCTACTGCTTAGTTGCTTGCACATTTGCTGGCCTGGTTTTGGGGGCCATTCCCATGAGGCAGCACTTGGTACATGGGCCAGTACCCTGGCAGTGGGTGGATGTGAGCTGTGTTGTCTCATAGCACCAACGCCAGGGAAGGGTCCATGACTTCTGTTGGCTGGCGTGGCTGTCACCTGCAGACCTAATCCAAACCCACAAAAGAAAATTGAAAGATCTCCCAGTGACTTCAGTAGTCCCTGTGTCCTGTCCTCAATTGAATTCAGGCCAACACGGGCTCAGACCAACCTCACATAAGCAGCTTTAGGCTGATGTCAGTGGAGCTGTTGGTAGGAATTTCCAATAGCGGGGTTAGCGTTGCAGGGTGAGGGCTTCCTGAAAGCCGAGTCTGCACGTCTTGAGTCAGGTCTATGAATTGGTGACTGTAAGCATGACACAGTCCAGTCAAGGTAAGTTTTAGATATGTGGCCTGAATAATAGTTAATGACTGACCTACAGAGCAAGAATAAATTATTGTAGCGTGAAATCTGTTAACCCATTGCTTAAAGCAGCCTTGCTCTACTCTCCCTCCACAGATGAGGATTCCTTCAGAGGGGAATGAGACTTCATAAATCATTAATTTTTCCAAGGAAAATTTTCACTTTGCTCCAGTACTTTTTGCTATGTTGTAAAAGCAGGTGTTTTCTCTTTTTTTCCAACTTTCAAAATTCTTCCACAACTCCTAAAAATTTGTAAGGGGGGGGGGGAACATTGAGACAATGATGTGTAAAAAAAAATAATTAAAAAAAAAATCAAGCCCAAAGGATAGGTAGACATCTGATGTGTAAATACATGTGTATGTCTATTGTCTCACTTTATACATAAATATACATTAGGTGTAGGATAATTTTGAAAATTATCTTGTCATAAATGCCATTTCTTGATTATTCTTGTTAACACAGTAGACCTGTCAAATACTTATCTAGCCTGTATATCTTGGGGCTAGGAATAATTTTTTGTTCTGAGTTGTACATCTGCTACTGAGGACAGACAGTACATTATTGAAGCTCCTGGATACTTGTGCTACAGCAACCAGGACTCACCATGTCACTATTGTTTTAGTGACAAATTGTGACCCTGCTGCATGCCACTAAGTGATATGATTTTTAGGATCCTGTTGAGGTGCAGCAAAAAGTTTGACTGGCAGACAAGTTTGGCTGGGCATTTTTTTTTCACCAGTGCTGCGCAGATCAAAACTCTCTGATCAAGGCCCAGATCCTCCTGTGCTAAGCACTAGACAGAGGTGTGACAAAAGACAAGCTCAAAGAGTTGAAGGAAAAGGATGCTGGGTTATGGCATTTCAATAAATGATGTATGGCGTTTCCATAAATCCAAAACATAAGATCCAGAAAGTTAAATTCACAGAGAGAGTGTTCAAGTGGGATTTTTTTTCATCTGGGATGTAATGGAAAATCCTGCTGACTGGTGTCAGCTGATGTAGCTTTGACCTCTGGAAAGAGAAGCTGATCTACATCCACTGAGAACATGGCTGAGAAATAACTTGCTGCCTTGATCTCTACACTAAGCTGGTTTGCAGGGCTGATGAGTTTGGTTTGTTTAGGGGGTCGGTTTGGGTGTACTGTATGATTGCACAGGAGAGGAAGGTCTGAAGGGCAAGTGGCTACCTGAAACACAAAGAGCTAAAGCTGTTCTGTACCACTTGTAAGGCAAATCCTTGCCGTTGTAAGCACAGTAACATTTCTGTCTTTCCTGCAAAATACAGCCTCTCTGAAAATAGCTGGATGCTAGAGAATCTTTGCTGATGGGTTTAAAGAAATCTTTCTGCCTTCTTTTCAAAACTCTGCAATTTCAGTTTGTTCGCCAGAGCCATTCCACTCCCAAAGAGGCATGCTGCCTGGACATAACCCCAGCCTTGCAAATCAACAGAAAAAAATACTGCAGATCTGCAGTTTACCAGAGATTCCTAGAAACTTTGGCTAAAAGGGCTCTCTGAAGGTTTCTAATCCAAGTGGGAAGCCCCAGTGTTGAATCAGATCAGTCATGACTTTGTCTAGCTAAGTCTTGACATCTTCCAAGGACAGAGGTCCCATTTCTTCTCCTGGATGACCCCTGCTTAGTGAGAAAGACATTTTTCCTAATGTTCAGTCTGAACCTCCCAAGTTGCAATGCATGGCCATTTTTGCTTCGACTGTCATTTGGCACTACTGAAATGAGCTTGTCTCAGCCATCTTCACCTCTCCTTGAAACAGGGGCAAGAACATCAAAGCCAGACAGTACTTCTCAGCATCTTTATACATTGCTTGCTCTTATTATAGAAAAGAAGGCACAGGACATACATGCAGTCTAGGGACTAACTAGGACCAAGTCATGTCCTGAGATCATCCATGCTCTTTAGTCTGTAGTTTGTTCCCTGGCACTCTTTTAACCCATGGCTTTTCATCCCCTCCCAAAGAATGCCCAGGCTCAGCCTGGGGCACAGCATGAACCAAGGACTTTCCCAAAAGGCAATATAAATGAAGCCATCCCATATTTTTAAGACACATAGGTTTAGCTCTACAGGCATACTCCATGGTACACCTGTGCCCTCAGTCACAAGAATGGGACTTGACTTATTTTATTATATCCCATTTTTATGTTTATATATCTACATACATAAACATCTCCCAAAACATGCCTACTCTTAAATGTCAGCTGCCAGCTCACCCTTTGGACTCTTCAGCACTCCCTTCATGCCACCTCTGGGGACACAACATAAACAGTCAGCTTTGTGTCATGGGAATTGCACTCTGATGGTGCTGCTGCAGCACTCTCATGTTATTTCACATACTTTTACTTAAAATATATCTATGTTTTAGTAATAATTATTTTTTAGGTCACAGAGACAGTACTTGGTACATACAAGAGGTGCAGGGTTAGGTGCTAAGCAGCACACGCATGGTCAGTCAGCTGGAGAGAGCTACTCCTCGACACTGCAGGTGAGGCCACCTCCAGGAGATGAAGTATCAGCGGTGCTGATGTAGCCACAGGAATGAAGTATGGATTGTTCCTGGAAAGATGGCTAGAATTGGTGAGTTGAGCCTCACTGTGCTTTCTATTACCATGAAAGAAGCACTGGGAAAACAGCTCAGCTTTACTCTTGCGAATGCAAGTGAGCATGGTCACCATAATGCACCTTAGCTGCTCCTAAATGCAGATGACTCAGAGCAGGACTATTCTCAATGAGGTATGCACTCAGAAGGGAAAAGTCCCATTGCAAATCTCAGCACGTCCTCTCCCTACCTGCTCTGGAATTTTGCTAGTTATCTGCTATGAGTAAGGATAAGCTACCACACCACTGAAAACAACTGAAAGCTGAGTGAAGCAATGGCAGCTAGAACATCTGCAAGCCAGGCTGGTGAATTTTGCCCTGGGCTGTAATTTTACATCACCCATGGTCAGTTGTGAGGATCTGGCCAATGAGATGGGATTACTGGGCTTGGCAAAAGACCTCAGACCCATCTCAGAGATGGGCAAAGAATGAGAATAACAAATAAAAACTCTTCTGCTTGAAACGATGAGGGAACTATGGAAGTATTTGGCAGAAGAGACGAAGTGGAACAATTGTTCACTGTACTGATATCACAATATTGAAAACCTGGGAGCCTAATGAAGTATTTGGATAGGAAATTTAACCCTGAAGGCAGTAGCTGTTCAAATAGCACAATTTTAAACTGGAGCTCTTACTGCCACAGGCCCTGGGAAGAGCCCAGCATCGCCACAGGCAGTACATCTTTCCCAAGTGAGTGTCAGTGCTGCAGTGGATCAGCCTGTTTTGTGGGTCTCTCAGGCTTGGCACAAGCATCTCCTCCCACGAGGTGGGTGGGAGGCAGCTCTGCATCCATGTAGGGGGATGATGAGCAATGCCAGCGTGCCCCAGCCCACACTGTCCCCAGGACTGCCTGGGATGGATGCATTTTGCTCTGCAGTGAACAGGTGATGGGACTTGGTGTGGCCACTCAGCAGAGCCGTCCCGGAGTCTGAGGCAGGAGCCAGGACCCCTGGGTCCCTGCCCGATGCTCAGCCTAATGGTCCCCAAGGCTCCCCACGGGCTGCTCCCCTCTGCCTCAGCTGTGGGAAATGGCTGACGTGAGCATAGGCACTGCTGGCAGTCAGCAGCTAGATAGGGCTTCTGCTTTCATTGAACCCAGCTAATTAATTTGCAGCATTGATTGCTTTTTACAATATATCTGCCCCTCATTTAACATCTGGGTGCTACAGCTGAGAACAAACAAATCCAAAACTACATAAGTTGATTATGTTGGTAGCATAACATACGAGTCCTGTTAGAGACAACTGAGTTGCATTTATGGTCCACAAAGGACATGTTGATCAGCTATAACTAAAGCCTTTTACATCTCCAGCTAAAAAGATGTGAGCATTACCACGTAGACAGGAGTCCCAAATATTTGTTCCTGGTCAGGGAATTAAGTTTCAAAGGAAGAATAATTTTCTTTCTTTTTTTTTTTTTTTCCAGTTACAAACATTTGTAAAGGGTCGGTACAAAAGACACACATAGCTGGGAGTGTCGTCCCCTTTCAAGGCAGGAAAGGAAAACTGCACAGATAACAGCACTGATGTAAATCCTCAGAGTGTGAAGCTTTGCAGGACTTCTGCCATCTCGTGCTCCCCCATCCCATTCACGGCCAGTGAGCTCCTGCATTCAGCTCTCATCCAGAGGCCAAAATACACAGAATTAGCAAATAAATCCCAAGCCTTATAGCTGTGAAGATAGTGGTATTAGGAGGGAATGAGCCCTGAGCCTGCGATGTGACACACACTGGTATGAGAGCTGCGTGCACCAGAAGCCACTGGGTAACTCACGGGAGCAGGAAAACAGCACGCTCTGGTGGGGAAATTATTAAAATCTATTAGAAAACGAATCACTGCACTGAGTGCTCCACATGAAAGCAGCTGTTGCTTTGTAGCTCTGCCCAGTATTTTTCTCCCTTCCCTTGCATCTCCGGTCGCTTGTTGCCCCTCACACCCATTACCCCAGGGAGGGGGACGGTACCTCCAAGGCTGTACCGCCTGCTGTCATCTCACTTGGGCTGGTTTCTTTTTCAGGAGCCAGAACTGGGTCCTCTCTCTCTGCCTTGCTGCAGTATTTGACAAATCACTCATGTGCCTGTGCCAGTGTAGCATGGCCAGTTACAAGGGGGCAGAGAAGACGGTTGGGTCAGTGACGGTGGTGGCAAGGTGCCTCGTTAGCACAGTAATTAGAGGGCTCCTTCCCTCTCTCTCCCTCTCACTGTCACCCAGCGGAAAACTCCATTTCCATTATGAAGGAGAACTCATTACTGGTGAAACGGAGACACTAATCGGGTATTAGTTGTAATCATTAATGAAAAAGCTAATGAGGTGCTGATATTGCTAGGTCTGACTGAAATGAGTTAATCACATCTCACTGCTCAGAGAGCCCTTAATCTGTGTGCATGCTGATATTTCCCATTCCTTTGCTTACTATAGGAAATAAAAACATAATTCCTGCCTCATTTACTTGCATCTGCCAGATCTCCCTGCTAAGCTCTAAAGTAGCTGTGGGCCAGACTTGCAACCAGCGACAAGCAGTGAAGTTCCCTTGGCTCCAAGGAGCCACCGTGGAGAGGACTGTCACTGGAGGGATGGCACGCACCATCAGGGAAGGAAGCGTTGTGCTGACTCGGGGAGGGAAGCAAACAGTCTCACTAAGCAGCAATTCCTCATTGTCCCTGGCTATTGGAAATGGTTGTTTAAAATATTATTCCAGCTCCTACAGTAACAAGAATTAAACTGCCACCAGTGGTCCTGGTTGCACGCTTCCCAAAGAAACTCCTAGTTTCTTCAGTTTGGATCATGTCATTCCTGCTAGCGGTGACAAGTAATCTCACCTGATTCCAGTGGGTTATCTGTGGGATGAGTCAGCAATTGGGAACCACTAGTAACTGAGGTAGTTCGGTGTAAATTTGACCTAAAGATTTACCTCAGGTATCATTGGTATTACCAGACTTCAGGAAAGGCCTTAGCACCTCTTGAACCCATAGACTTCTTTAAGTCTTTAGCTTATTTTAGTCTGGCTGGAATGGAGTTAACTTTCTTCATGGCAGCCCATACGGTGCTGTGTTTTGGACTGGTGACTAAAACACTGCTGATAACACACTGACGTTTTGGCTGTTGCTGAACAGTGTTTGCACAGTGTCAAGGCGTTCTCTGTTTCTCACTCTGCCCTCTCCCAGCAACTGAGCTGGAATGAGCAAAAGGTTGGGAGGGGACACAGCCGGGACAGCTGACCCGAGTTGGCCAGAGGGTTATTCCATCCTATATAATGTCAATCTCAGAAATCAACTGGGATGGAAGAAGGAGATGGGGGGTTGTCTTCCAAGGTGGCCGTTGCTGAGACACTGCCTGGGCATTGATCTGCTGATGGGAGGTGGTGATGTTTGACTGCCTTTAGGTAGCTTGACTTTTCTTCTTCCTTTACTGATTAAACTGTATCTTAACCTGCGAGTTTTCTTGCTTTTGTTCCATGCCATGAGGTAGGGAGGAGGGGAACAAAACAGTGACTGTGTGGGTGCTTGGCTGCTGTCTGAGGTCAAATCAGAACAGCAACATGTGTTGCCCAAAAGCATCACCAGCCTAATTCACTCGTGGCCTGCCTACTTTGACAGACCAAGCAAATGGTTGAAACACTACTTTGTTTCCAAAGGTCTTCTAGGAGCTCTATTGACTTTATTTTCATTTCACCTGTCTTGACCTTTACTTCTCTTTATTTCTGTTTCCTTATCTACCTATTCAAACCAAACCCTCAAATGACAGAGCCTGTCAGCTTGCAGAACATCTCCCCACAGCCAACTCTCTGATGTCCCCAGCAATGAACCATGGGTCATTAGTCACTCCCATGGCTGCGCCTGTGACTCCACCACCGCAGGCAGCAGCTCAGTGCCTCATCAGCATCTTGGGGAACTTGCTCACACGTACCCACCCTCTGATATCTGAACATGAGGATGTGTCATACAAAATTCTCCAACACTCAAAGGAGAAATAGGAGTAGAAATCACTCTTTGCATTATTTTCTACCATATGAAACCGTTTCAGACATGAACACATGATGTGGCTGCAAATTGGACGTGCTTCAAAGCACAGCTCAAGTACAGCCAGTCCCTTCAAACACCCAGCCACAGACTGAGTGTTTGGGGTGGGGCTGGGGGACCAATGTGCAGCTCCCTCAATGGTGACAGCTCCAGAAAAGCAAGGAGAGGAACACAAGAATCCACATGGGGAGAAACCGCTGTAAGGGGCTCCTTGATGTAGTACTTGATTTGGAGGCTTGGTTGGGCATCCTTGGAGAAACATCATGGTGCTGCAGGATGCAGCGTTAGTGGCATAGACTTTTCTTACTAATTTAGTGTCTGAGTGGCCAGGGAGGCAGCTGGTCGTGCAGCTGTTGGCATCGTGTGTTAACGCTCAAGTCTCTGGTTATGTGGAAAAAGTAACTATTCTGGGAAATGTCCTGTCTTAGTAGGAATGTTAATGTCACAGGTCTGGCCAAATTCTCCTATCAATTTATTTATATTTTACCAGCCAAAGGTTACCTTAGAAACAGAAGAGTAAAGTGACACACTGCATTTCCTATAGGAGAAAACTAAACTGAAAACATTGAGGTTTACCTTTGCATGGAAGTACCTGACCTTGGTAAACTTTTCACTGTGTGAACAACATTTTATTTCACGTTGCCTGAAGATAACAAAATGTAATGAGATGTCCTCCCTGAAAGTCTGTAGGAAAGACAAGTGAAAACAGAGATTTTAAAGGTGGCAAGGGACTCCCTTGCCTTTTCATTTGTTGAATTTAATTGCTATCCTGAATGTGAGCTATCAAAGGAACCCACGCCATGAACTGAAGCCATATTGTTCCCCTGCGGGTGCTTTCTTTCTTCATTTGATGGTATAAGTCCTTTGTCCAACTCCTGTGGTCAGTCCATCTGTCTGGATGTTGCTGTTGTCGCTGCTGCATGTCTTCCTGGTCTCAAAGGTGCTCAGATTGTATTTTTACGCAAATTACTTCCCTGACAAAATCGTTTCAGACCTGGAAGCTCCATGTAAGCTTCATGCGAGTGAACATGAAGCAAAATGCAAAATTATTTTCAAGAGCAAGCTGTTCCCCAGTGTTATTTTGTTTTGCTGAAGATAGCAGAGGAGTAAATGCTTTGCATTTCCTCCCACAGTGGCAAGTATGAAGGTACAGAGCCACTGTGACACAGAGTCCAGTTTCGTAGCCATCCCAGGTTAGCACTCCTACTTTGTCCTTTGTCAGTTTGGAACAACCTTGTGACCAGCTTGGTTATAGAAGCTCTGGGCAGAAACCAGGCTTGGGGACCTGAAGTGACTGAGATAGCTCCTCAGACCTCTGTGCCTCTGCTTCCCACTCATTTTCAACAAGTGTGATGCTGGGCTGTATCCATTAGTGGTAGTTTGTATCTCCCTGATGCAGCTTGTTTAGAACCTGGGTTGAAAAGCGAAGTATGAAGCAACTCCTGAAGGTTCTCTGAAGGTCCCACTGGAGAGCAGCCCTGTGATGACTTCTCAAGCTCCTACCACTAAGCAACCAGGCTGGTTGCATTTCAATGGGCAATTTGCATCAATGCTAGTCTGTGTACCTCATTCACTCCCTTAAACAATGAATGGAAATGGAGCATAGGGAAACTGAGCAGCTTATGAGGTCCATAAGAAATAGTAAACGTGGAGTCTCCTCAAGTAAAGCAATGGTCATGCAGATGAGGTGGTGTGGCATGATGAAGTGACACCTGCTGACACCAGTACCCACTGAGGGCTGGCTTTGCAACATCAAAGATGTCCATCTCCTGGATTGGGTTCTTCTAATGGACAGCTTAGGCCATCCATAACTACAGTGCTTATGTGACCATGGCAGTTAAAATATGGACCTGGTGTGGACCTTCAGCATCTCTCCTATGCAAGAAGCCAGGCCTGTCAGCCCCAGAGAACAGGTACACTGAATCTCTTCTCAAGTCACTGAGTTACTGAGTCTACCTTAATTTCCCTTTTATATATTACCTAAATACAGCATAGATTCATGAGAAGACCACAGGTATATAAAGTTTAAGTTTATTCTCCAGAGACGTTATAACTGCCATAACTAAGCAGTGTGGTGCCCACGAACACAAGCTTTCCAGCAGCCTGAAGCATGCATTCCTCTGCTGATGTTACCCAAGGGATGGGTGGGAATAAGGCTTCTCTACACTGTTACGTGACAGAGGAGGTTCTGGGAGCTAATGGAAATATTATGGGAAGAAGCAGCACACACAGAGAGAAACACCTTTGATTTTATTACAATAAAAAAATTTATTTTGATTCATATCATACTGAAAAATTAAATAAATAAAATGTCAAAGAATGATTGAGTGAGACTCCCCACCATCAAAGAAAAAAAAAAAAAAGATTATCATAATTGATTGTGTAGTCAAAGAATAATAGGAAAAAAATCTGGTCATGGGAGAAAAAAGTGCTCAAGAGATTTGGCTTTGGTAAAAAACATAACACACACTCAAGGAGTGCTTCAGAGACTTTGCAGTAGTGGCAAATACAGTCCAAGAGTCTGAAACCTTGACATGTCGCTAAATGTTTTCCTTTGTGGTTTTTTTAAACAAAATAAACCCAGAAAGTTTCTAGCAGGAACACAGACAGTCCTCAACATTGGTAATGGAAATTCTTCTCTCAACATCATCTGTCTTGGTGTCTCCTTATTCTGAAGATATTTGAACAAGCAGCAAAATTGTGGAGAAAATGAGACAGAGACCTAACACAACAGTCAGTTGCCTAAAGGACTCTGGGAAAAGTTCCTCTGGAATAGAAATGTGATGGCACACACTATCCCTCATCCTACAGCTAGGAAGGTCCACTCTCTGCTCTCGTCACACTCTGAAAAATGGACATCGGTGGTACACAGTTACTGCTTGCTGTCAGACAGAAAATTAAATGGGAATTGTAGCTTGTTCCATGATGAAGACACTAAATCTGTCCACGATAGTATGATCCATGATGTTTCATATGCGCTATCAGAGGCAGAATATTCAAGGGAAAATTGGAAATTTAATTTGGACAGCAAAAGAAATCTTTCAGAACAACACAGACTAGAAGATAGGGGTTTTACCACTTTCTTTGAACTCAAACTGCCATCTGTGATTAAAAAATCAATGGGAATTGAGTACCAAACCACCAAGTTTCTTTCTTCTTCTTCTTGTTTTCTTCCAAGCCTTTCTAAAAATGACTGAAACAATAATTAAGTGTTTCTGAATTACTGACATCTGTCCATGAGGAAAAAAAAAAAGATGTTCCTGTATTCATGTCTTCAAAGTATCTCCAAAATCCAGCCACGGGATGAAGATACCATTGGGGTCTTCCATTGAGTCTTTTCCTCTTGAAGTTGCTTTACTTGCATTACTGTGACATCTGACATCATTGTTTAACAATAACTTAAACAGTGGAAGTGCTTAAAACAAACATGGTTCAGGTAGAAATGTTTCATACTTGTACAAAGGACACGTAAAAGACAGTAAGCCCGCTGAATTTGCTGCTCCTGTGACATGCAGGTGAGTTCTGCTGGCCAGCATGCTAGGAAAGGGCTTCTTGACATGAGGATCATAAACAGGTCTCAGCATAAGGATTTGAAAATCCTGCCCTTTCCGTACTGCTAAACTGAAGAGTCATGTGTACATGAGCTCAGTTCCCCACACAGACATATGGCATCTCTTCTCTTTATATGCTGTGAGTTCAGTAATATTCATGCGGGTAAAGTAGTTCATGTTGGCAAATAGTACTGTGACCCAAAAAACATATATTCCAGCTGACTGTGCCATTTTGCCATGAATTGCTGTCTTGGAGGGAAGTTCATGGTTAACAACTAGCATGGAAAGACCAGGGGATAAATCTTGGACTGAGGCACATCACTGGCTGAAGGACTAGGCTTTCACTAAGCTCAAATACTCATCAGCTTGGACATGCTGTCACAACTGGCGCACGAAGGATGAGTCATTCAGGTGATGATTTCTAAATTGCCACAAACTCCAGCCATCGTAACACATTAAAAACAAAATATGCCATTTTTTCTAAGTCTGATCTAAAGTCTATTGAAGTCTGTGACAAGAACTGCATTGGCTTCACCAGAGCTGAAAATGGGTCAATAAACCATGAATCCTATTTTCATTAAAATGGGAAGAAAAAAACACTGTTCCCCATTCTTCATTACCTGAACTTTGTTCTTGGATTCATACTTTTTCTGCCCATGAGGATTAAATGCATTGATTCCAGCAAAAATCCGTGGATATAAAATCTCCACTGTCACTTCCATCCTGTCACTGCCTAGATACTGATATTAATACACTCATTCCTCCAGAGACACACATAATTCACATAATTTTGAAGTCAGGCTTACACTCTAGCATCAGCTTGCGTAGATTGTGTCCTTGTAGATGCTGCTATGGGGTAAAAGATTGCTCTTGTATTACTAGCTGATATCCCAACCCATTATATTTCTTCCATTTCAAATGGAGACCTTGCAAAGACACACCACTTTCTAAATTTGTAAAAAAATAAGAGGAAAAGTTTTAAAAATTAGTCTTGCTTGTGTTTGCTCAAATACAACATAGGAGCTGTTATTATTGTTTTTGACTACAAAAGTATACCACTTGGAGTCTAAACTTTGGTTAATTTTTCCCCCTTTTATAAAAAAGTTTAATTTAGGGTTTGTCATCTTTAAAAAAAAATCACATCTGTTGCACAATTATAAAAGGCACATATAAATGACTGAAAGAAAAAAGTTCACTTTCCAACCTTAAACTGATTAAATAAAAATGAACATTCCAGAGTATTTTCCACCAAAAAAAAAAAGAAATAAAAATTATATATAACCAAACAAGACAAACAAAGACCTGGGTAAAAAGGCCATTTTTTTTTTTTTTGCTGGAGTTTTCAGTATTGTTTTCTCTCTCATTATGGCTGTATAGGAAGCAATATTAAATAATATATGATCAGAGATTATTTGATCTATATTTTCTAGACACTACCAATGCCGAATTTGGCAATGGCTGAAAAATTTATTACTCCAGGCAACTTCATAATGTTTTTGCTTAATACAGCATGAAACCAGAAGTAATAGAGGAAACAGAAGAGACAGTTCAAAAAGAAGATCAACAGCAGAAGTGAATTAATTTCTTTGAGGTAATCCTTACTATGATGTTCACAGCTGCCCTAGTAGGTCTCAAGTTCCAGAAGTCGTTTTCACTCTTCTTCAAGGATCTCCTGCCTTACTCGAGGAAA
Source organism: Ardeotis arabs (assembly GCA_011801015.1). Taxonomy (NCBI): domain Eukaryota; kingdom Metazoa; phylum Chordata; class Aves; order Otidiformes; family Otididae; genus Ardeotis; species Ardeotis arabs. Next base: position 44,800 of record JAAGAY010133922.1, read on the forward strand.
GAACAGACACACAAACAGCAGTTCCTGTGCCCAGGTTTCTCCTAATTGCAACAGACAGACCTTTTCATCAGTAATTCAGAAATCAAGCCTCAGAGCCTAAGCAGAAATTCATTTTTTTTCCCCACAACTGATTGGTAGTTCCCAGCTATCTGTAGATAGGAAATCATGTGCAGCGTGGAAGCTGGTCCTCGGCCGAGCTCCCTGCGGTGAGCATTGCAGCAGTGAGGCGCTCCGAATCCACTGCAGATTCATGCATTCAAACCTGGCTGGCACCCAGATCATCTTCACTGAGCCTTCTTCTGCTGCATGTTGGAATTGCAGCCTCCACTTCTTCCCATGGCCAGGGTCATCTGCCCTTGAAAAAATTTATTTTTTCAATGGAGGCAAGAGTCAAAGTTATATTGAACTCAAAATCCCCATCATGGACACCTGTCTTCCGGAAAGCTCCAGCTGAAGCGTTGTTTTCCCAGTAATGATGCCAATGTCCTTTGCTATCTGCTCCAAAACCATACACATTCACCTAGGAAGTAAGAGAGAACTAGTGTTATGGCCAGGAAGGCAATTGGTCTTCATCTGAAGTGTTGAAGAAACTCTCTTGATTCCCAGTTTATCTACAGGCAGCAGCAGCACCCGAGGACCTCGGTGGTGTGCCAAGCTATTCTGCTGCATGAGATGATGCAACCACAAAATAACGGCCCAAGGTCTACTCAACGGATGTTACATCCTAAGCTATGCTGAGACCACTACCATACCTGAATCCAGACAGAAAAGGAAATTTCTATCCATGAATTCTTGTTTAGCAATATGAAAAACACATTCTTGTCCTGTAAGCATGATGTTTAGTGATGCATGATGGTCAGTGACTTGGGATAAGAATCTCCTCTTTACCTGATTAAGGCCATAAAGAGCGGAAAAATTTTAGTTTTGCTCCTAGTCTTCCAAATGATGACCCATGTCAACCCACACTTATATGCTTAATAATATGACATTTGCAGTCACTTGAGAGGCAGATGGACATCATGTTCTTTGTGTGTATACTCTCATGGCCTCTCCTCTCCCAACGGCTCATTTATCAATGGCTATGCCTGTCTCCTCTGGTCCAAAAGTCCAAACATCACAGTTAACTTATTTCAGCTGAGAGCGGCAATGTGGCTGGGTTTGAACACGTCATAGCCCAAAAAAAAATTGCCCTAACCCACCCCCACTTGGACACACCAAAATACAAGCTCGTTTTAAGTTATTTTTGATAATGTCAGAATCTTGCTCGTTGCCCGCTTACCAGAAAACAGGTTCCACCCAAGCCGCCCATCCTATCTGCCTTGGTTATGGTACAGTTTCTGCCAGCATCATTAGGAGTATTTCCATCACTTCTCTAAGCAATGCACACCTAGATGACAGAAACTCTCTTTCATCAGCAGACTTGTGTACAGGCCAGGGATTTTGCCAGTATAGTGTTTTTTATCACCCATACTGACAAGCCCATGCTTGCAGGATTTTCGTAGAGCTGACCTGGCCTTACACTAACTAGCTAAGTCTCCGATCACCTAGGAACACCTTGCATCACTCAGGCCAGGGAATGTCCTCAAGTAACTGCTGGAGCAGAGGCATTTACCATAAGCTGCAGTATAAACACACAAGCTTGGGTTTGAAAATAGACCATCTGCACTCCCCAAAATGGCTTATGTAAGAGCTGATCATCAAGGTTCTTCAGGTGGGAATATGTTTAAGGTTTAGATATCCAAATGCAGGTGCCTGAGCACCCATTACAGTCAGTGGTGATTCAGGCAACACAGTCACTGGAGACCAGGGAGCAATCCTGCTCCCCTAATGGAGGAGGTTGATTTGCTGAATCAGCCTCTTGGCTCCACTGATTAGACAGATAAGACTTCAATGCAGTTGCCCAAACATAAGTGCCATTTGAGATGTCCTTGCATACTCAACACATCTACTCAAGGCAGGTAGATGTCAGGCCAAGGCCAAGAGATTCATACTTTTCTAGCCTGGCAGCTGGAGGCAGAGGGCATGCCCAGGGCAACACCAATGACTCTAGGTGCCTAAACAGTGAGAAAAAATATAATTTGAGCTTCCACTAACAAAATGGGCATGGACACCATCCATATTTAGATGTTTTCTAATGCCAAGTGGAATCTCACTATTTATGTTTAATTATATTCCCCTGGAATGCCTCTTAAACCCTACCAATTGCTGACATTACAAAAAACAGTCACTGTCAGTTGAGCATATCTGCAGGTTACTGAGGACTCTGCATCTGTTTGAAGAAGCAAATGGCAGAGAAGATGGAGAGCATGAAATAAAGGCTGAGTGAGTAGTCAGGGCATGTTTCTCGAACTTTAGTGTAAAATATCCTGATTTTTCATCTATATATCCAAACACACACAGACCTCATCGCATACGTGGAGTGCAAATATCAAAGAGAGAAGGCCTGTGGAGGGGTATCTCCCATGATGCTGGAGCCAGTTTTCATAGACGTATTTCATAAAAGCTGGATTATATACCAGGATCTAGGCAAAATTGGAGAGAGACTCATTAGTAAAATACTCTGTGAAAAAAACAATAGTAGCATGTCATCCCTAAAGGACACTGGGGTAGGGGAGTAGGGGAGAAAGGAATGATAGTTATTCCCTGAGGACAAGTGAAAGGGAAAAACAAAGTCCCATAGTTAAGTGCATTCAAGAATATTTCCCATATGCAATTACACATGAATATTCCTTCCTTGGTCTTGATATCCCAGCTGCTTACACTAATGTAAATCCTGGATGATTCCTGCTGAAACCAATGGGTATGAAATGGCACAAGTGAGAAGAGAATCAAGCATTCAACTCTTCCTGCAGCATCCTGATTTAACACAGGTGAGCTCTGGGGAGTTGGAGGCCTGAGCAAGGCAAGTGTAAGATGCCATGCCAGATTTGATAGAAACATGGAACCATTTAGGTTGGAAAAGACCCTTAAGATCATTGAGTCCAAGTAATTTGGGTGGGAACATAGGAGCAACTGCACCTTCTGCAGAATATACCAACCATGTCTTGGTATCTCTATAGGTACAGATCTAAGGAAACCAGGGCTCAGGCATAAACTGTCAGGTAGCCAACTAGGTTGCATCAGCTGCATTTCTCCTGTTTCCCAAACATCCTATTTTTCTCTGCTTTTTTTTTTTTTTTTAAAAAAAAAAAAAGACATAAATTGCACTTGGTTATCTCCTGGGGAAATTATGACACCATCTAATGGTGACAGAGCACTTAAGACCAGACCAGAGTGTACCGTAAATCCAAGGACTGGTGGGAGTCCCTGGTTTGAACCCCCTTCCCTGAATTAGGCAAAGAGAGGCTTTTCCCTCCACGCTGCGTTTGTAATTAGAGTGACAGCATTTCAGTGCTATCTGGTTAGCTGCGGGGCTTTTCCTTTTACAAAGTCAGAGGTTAATTGTTGATATTGTATCTGTGTGTAATCGCTTCTCACAGGGTGTTTTACGTTGCACGGTGTGGGAAGAAATACAAGCTTCTCATGTCCCTGCTTGGGAAGCTGCTGCGTATCACCAGCCATACCCTGGGCTGGTGCTACTCAGCTGTGACATGAGTTTAACAGCCTGCCGTAGTGCATCTCACAAGGGTTTTGCAGAGGTTAATGTGTTCCTTACATCAGGTAGGGATGAGCTAAGGGATGAGCTGAGAGGTCTATGGTTTGAAGCACAGGGATATAAACTGATACTGGTTAAAGGTCTCATTTACGGTTGGCAAAACCTGGCCTCCCAAATGAAGGACGTGTGCTTTACTCTGTAATTTTAATGCTCTGGGGCTAATGTCATACTTTACCAGCCCTTCAGACATTAGGAGCCTGAGCTCATCTGAAAATCAGCCTCTCCAAAGGCTGAGAGAATGAGACTTTTCTTTTGCTGGAAGGTCTGTGAAAGAGGAAATGTCTTTTACCTCTCCCAACACAGCCTGCCTTGTTTATGTCCTCAAAACATGCAGCTACAACAACAAAAGTCTTTGCACGGTGGCTGAAGGTGCAACATAGGAACAACCATGGGAAACTCTGCCTCCCGCAGTAGGCCATGTCTATTAAACCCAAGCATACTTGGGCAATGAGTCAGTATGCATGGGATGCACTCTCTTCTGACTGCTGGAGGGTGTTTGTTCATCTTTCTTCGACCTTCTCAGAGAAGTGAGGTCCTCTGACCGTTTGCCTTGTACAGATCCACACTATGAAATAAGATGGGTCAGAGGTGTTTTGTTAGCCTTGAAGGAAGTGGCATGGCACAGACTGTGTCCACATTGCTCAATTCTGTCCTTGTGCAAAACAGGGAATATACCCCTGCTCTGTGCTATCCTGCAAACCTTACTTGAACATTCAGACTTGATATAAGGAAAAACTTTTTACAATGAGGGTGGTGGATCTCTGGAACAGGTTGCCCAGAGAGGTGGTTGATGCTCCATCCCTGGAAACATTCAAGGTTAGGTTGGACGGTGCTCTGAGCAACTTGATCTAGCTGAACGTGTTCCTGCTTCTTGCAGGGGGGTTGGACTAGATGACCTTTAAAGGTCCCTTCCAACCCAAACTATTCTGTGGTTCTATGATTGCCTGGGCAAATATTAATGCAACTGGGACAAAACCAGCGTGGGCTTGGCCTCAGCCCAGTCTCCAGGCTTGTTTAATTTGGTACAGGCAGTTATTACAGCTGTGGGCTAAGACCTTCCCCAAGAGCCATTGATACTACCTTGAATTCTCTACTGACTTGAAAACACACAGCCTTATTTGTTCAGAGTTCACTTAGCTCTTTATTACAAAGATCTGACTCGGGAGTGAGAAACATCCTTGATGTTCAAATAATCAAATTATTTTTAAAAAATGCCAAAGGTTCTCCACTGCTCAAAGTGCCATTACATCCAAATGACTGCAAGAAGTGGGAACAGAGCAACTGCTGTGGAGGCTGAGCACAGCTGGCCAACAGTGCACCTTAAATCTCTGTGAGCAGTACCAGAGGAAGCAACACAACCTTCAGAAGAGTGGTCATGCAATGATATAGTCACAAGAGCAGTTTCTTTCCAACCTCAGTTGTTTAGTGGTTGATCTATGGCCTGAATGGCACAGAGGAGCTAAACATTTACCTTATCCGAGCCTTGTAAAGTGTGTGAATTCTGGTTACAGTTTTTATGAATCTTAAGGGGTTTCTTGGATTCCTGCGGTGTCCCAAAGAGGCAAAAGACCTACAAGTACATTAGCAGAACAAATTCACAAATCAGCATTGCTCACCTTTTCTTTTTTGACTTTGATTTTCCGTGGAACTGGAACATATGTGCTGTTAGAAGAAAAAAACAACACCAAGATTAGTAAAAGCCCAACATATTAGTATTTTCCTGTATTTCCAAAGAAAGAAAGAATATTCTTCATGTGCAGGAATAAATTCAAATTATTTGAAAGCAATAAATTTACAAAATTGTTAGAAAATGAGGCTGCAATTAAGTAATACATCATGAAGAGAACTGAGGTGTCATTGAAGCAAGTTTATAGGAAGCCATTACATTTTTAAATTTTCAAGTTAATTATTGACACCAAAGATTTAGTTGAAAATATATTGTAAAGTCAATATTATGTGGAGCCCATGACTTATAATGCTTGGCCCATGATTGTTACAGTCTTTGCACTTTGATGACGGGAAGGGCTTTCCATTTAATTTCATGAAAGAAAAACCTTTTCCCACCAGGGGGAGACTTTTCCCCTCCTAATACTCGTAGCTACTGCATGATTTTCAGTGTAGGTGGTAGCAAAGTTCATAATTTCTGTGGTTATGTGCAATTCTAGCATTCCCAGTACACATCCCCTCAGCAGCAAGCTATTCCCCTCCTCCCCAGGGGGATGCTGAAGGCTTCCTGCAGTTCCCAGCATAAAACTTCCAAGTCATACCTTATGACTGGCTCAAAATCAAGAGTCATGGCTTGAAAACAACAACAAAAAAATCTTTTCTTCCCCATATCTCATGCACAGTGCATGCTGGCATGGCACAGCTCATCACGAGTGCTGTAAAAAAAAAATCTCCCTGAGTTTGTTTCAAGTGAGAAAATTCTGAACTGGCTTTGTAACTGAACTGTATCCCAAAATATGCCCTGCATACTTTTTAGGTGGGTTGTGATAAATCACCAAAACTTCCTATTACTTCAATATAAATGTTTCTTCTTGATTTTTGATAATAACAAGATTCCTGTCATTAACGTTTTATTTCTCTTTGAACTGTGGATCATCACCACTTTGAAACATTAGTCTAAGTCTTCCCAAACCAATGGTGACCTGGCAATGTCCTCATCTCCTTTGGTACTTCTGGACATCCCTGACCCTAGATCCCTGCCTCAGGCTGGATGCAATAGAAGACGTGATGCATCAGTTCTAGCCCTCCAGGATGTGACACAAGATGCTAATGGGGCAAGAGACAGACTTTTTAATCTGCCCTCAGCAAATCTGTTCTTGCATTTGCTTCCCATACCTGACCTTGTTTAGCAAAGAAGCAGGCTTGGTGATCCAGTGTCCTTTTTGTGGTTATGAAGACATAAAGGGCTTGTTTGCTGGTAAAATCTCCTCATTATTATACAAATAAACAGCCAGTCTTTTCTGAAAAGATGATGTGGAGCAAACAAGAGAGCCATATTTCATGGGCTTCTAGCCAGGTACAGTAGAAGACCAAAGTCAACAATATGCAATATTCAAGACAACATTTGCAGACAGCTCTAATCCAACCAGGAGACTACCGTAGCTCTTGTCAGATGACATGTTAGTCATTTTAATTATGGGATATTTCATTTTTTTCAGAAGCAATAGCCAAGTCCTGCTGTCACTTGGCTGCAGAATTTCATACAACTGCACAGAAAGTATTGGCATGCTGATAAAGACCAAATGGAGACCTACATCATTATGATGACATAAAAACTGAGCTGCATAGCAGCCAGGGAGTTAGTGACCCAGTAAATATCACACAGGAGCAGGACAGGGTGAAGCCTGTGATGAAGGTGGCTACAGGTGGAATTAATATAATCTGGAAAACATCTTCTGTAAGCCACTTGGCAGGGCTCTAGTGAAGTCTGTGGGCATCACTGGCCACCTTGTACAGGACATTTGCTGTACCATTGACCCAAGTGGAAGATGCTGAAAATTTTAAGGAATACAAAAATTACTCTTCGCCAAACCAAGCGGAGATACATGGTGGTTTTTTCACCATGGAGATTCCTAGAAGATTTGCAGAAGGCAAGTTAAGGCAACTAGGCTCAATATATGACTGATGAGGGCCTAAAGCTTTTCTGTCCCAGAAGGATTTTAGAATCATAGAATCATAGAATGGTTAGGGTTGGAAGGGACCTTCAAAGGTCATCTAGTCCAACCCCCCTGCAAGGAGCAGGGACATCCCCCACTAGATCAGGTC
>JAAGAY010133923.1:0-27351 GCA_011801015.1 Ardeotis arabs
TGATAGGACAAGGGGTAATGGTTTTAAAATAGAGGGGGGTAGATTTAGATTGGACATTAGGAAAAAATTTTTCACAATGAGAGTTGTAGATCACTGGAACAGGTTGCCCAGAGAGGTGGTGGATGCCCCATCCCTGGAAACATTCAAGGCCAGGTTGGATGGGGCTCTGAGCGACCTGATCTAGTGGGGGATGTCCCTGCTCCTTGCAGGGGGGTTGGACTAGATGACCTTTGAAGGTCCCTTCCAACCCTAACCATTCTATGATTCTATGATTCTATGATTCTAAGTCTCCAGCACCCTTGCAATGACCCTGCAGAAATACCTTTCAAGGGCAGTACGAAAGAAACTGAAAGGTAAACAGAACAGGCAAGCACCTGGCTGTGGTATTGCTGATGTCTATAGTGGCAATTACTGACTTCAGACTTGAATTAGCTTATCTCTTATATACATAACGTGAAATTTTCTGAACTCTTAGATGGTCAGGAAATAAATAATACCTCCTAGTTATAAATATGCTGCAATTCACTTTCCTTTAGAAATGCACAATGCTGGGAAGGGCGTATTAGTATTACATTGAAGTAGCTGCAGCTCTCCAAGTATCCTGCAGCACCATGAGAAAGAAATAGTGCCAAGTGAATAACTCATAATATTTCAACATTTTGTATCTAGTTCCTGGCCTGCTTTGCGTCAGGCTGAGTTGGATCTCCTGTGATTTTGGAGGTTAACTAAGGATACTTGATATTAATCTACTTTGCCTGATGAACATATTTCTCAACTGCAGACCTTCAGGTGTGAGATTACCTCCAAAATGGGTTTCGTGAGTGTCTATTGCTGGCTAATTTTAGAGTATACAACAAGTTGCTTCAGGAGCAGAGATTGTATTCGTAATAGTTAAGGCTCTTCCATTGCATGTTTATCTGCTCTTGGTTGTTCTCTCTATTCTTTATTTGGAGTACCTTAGCTCATAGCAACTGACTGTACTTGTTTGCAAGATTTGCTTTTATTTTCAAATGTATTATCTTGCTATCTTTATTTTTAACATAATGATTTTAGTTTTTATTGCTTTGTGCTTAGATGCCTCTAAATAAATGTTTTTAGGAATAGGCTAAATAAATTATCTCCCAACCCCCTATTTCATTTCTGTGGGCAGAAATAACCTTGGCACAGGGTGTTCCAAGGATTATTGATTACTGGAGCTGTGCCTCAGGCCATCAGCTCCTTTAAGCCAATTATTAATGCCCTCTATGTCAGCAGTTATTGGAAAAGCTATGAATGCATTTGCTGTGCTCTCTGAACACTTTTCCAAAACAGCAAGGTGCTGGCAACAGTGGCTAATTAATTACAAAGTGGAAGGAGAGAGTTCTAGGTGAGAAGTCATCCCTTTGGGCCAGATGAGGAGAGAGGTGGCTTAGACTTTCAACTGTAAGGTTAAGTCACAATGAAGTGTGGAGTAGCAAGTTGTTTCATGATCCACAGAGCTAATGAAGGTTGATTTCCTGCAGATCTGTGTGCTGCGTTCCTTAAACACACAATAACGATATATTCAATTCCTTTTGTGTTTCCTGAACACTCCTGCATCCTCTGCATCTTTGCCTGAGTGGCAGCATGTGCTGTGGGTGCCTTTAATCTATACAGATGTTGTTAGACTGCTGCCTCAGGGTGAAAAATGCTTTAATTCCACATCCCACTACAGGACACAGCTTGAGTCTTTCTCCTGTATTCAGTTATGTTTTGGCAAATTTAGCTGAAATTAGTGAAGAGGGAGAAAATATAAAATGAGGAAACTAACAGCTGAATGGTCAGTTGAACAGACAGCACAAGTATGTGAAGTATACTTTCTTAGGAAGGCAGGCCAAATAAAAAAAATAAGTTATGTTACTTAATTGCCAGAGGTACCTATCTATAATCCTATCAAAGCTAGAAATAAAAACAATGATGTTCCTACTTTATAAGTAGTGGAAATCTGCAAATAAGTGGCCTCCTGTTGTGAATGAGGAAAAAAGCAATTTCTGCAGGCACTTGTGACAGCTCTGCAGAACTTTAATGGGGGAGCAAAACTGGCTCTGGAGTCCTGCTCATCTTGTGCCTGTTCCACACGCAGCCTGTTATTTCACTGTTGGTATTCTAAAGACATTAAAGTCCAAGCATCAGTAATAGGCTCTCTGTGTCAGAGGTTACAATTCCTTGCAAGCTGCTGCTGAAGAGATAATGGTATGAACTAAGGAGAATGAAAGTGTGGCTGCAAGACCCTCCAACCTGGTTTCCCTGGAGGAGCTCTTGTCTGCATGGTGCGCTTCTACTGCACAAGTTCTTTGAAAACGAAGATGCCATAAATTATTCAGGCATGGCAGCACTGCTCACAGCCACCACATGACTTGCATATAAAATCTAAGTTCAGGCTTGTAACGCTCTTCTGAGCAGAAGTTGTCTTTGAGGTGTCCGCAGCCACCAAGATCAACTGACTTGGAAATAAAAGTGGGATTTCAGTCATCCTTTTATTTTTTTTTTTTATTATCATGGTAGTAAGTGCTACAGGGTCCTCACTGCTCCTTAAGAAAAATATCTGAGTGTACTGAAATATATACTGTCCTTGGCCCTTAATTTAGCTATTTCATCAGTCCAGCCTCTTTTGGTTTTTTCAGTCCAATGTTTTCTCTGCCATGTGGTGGCAGGATCTAGCACTAAATAGCCAGAGCTCTGTGAAAGTTAAAACTTTCTTATCAGTTTCTGGTTATGCGCTGTGATACAATAAATATTTGTGTTTAAAAACCTGCAGTGTGAACCTGCTTCAGCAAATGTGAGGTAGAAGTTGTGGTATGGGTATATGGGGCAGATACCTACTGAAGAAACAATGGATATACTAAAGTAGATGATCTAGCTTATCACTCTGGAAGCATCAGTCACTTGTTCTTTATGAGCTTGTTTTACCTGATGGAGGGTACAAGTGCTCACAGAGTGGAAAGAGAACAGATAACCGGCCACATGCAGCTCTGGGAAAACACATGCCATTCACTTTGATAACCTGTAATGTTTTTTAACACATGAAAATGAATCCTTGTTACAGTAACTTCAGGACAAGCTAGAACGTCCAAGCTCCTCCTCAGTGCTTTCTAGCTTCTATAGATAGCTATTTATTCCTGTACCTCGTGCTTCTTCCTATGCCTGGCCTTACATTGATGTATAAAGCTGGTAAGGCAGAGGAGCTGTCACTCCCTGCTTGTATTCTTTTGTGTGCAACAACCGGTAAGAATTGCAGTCCCTGCTGTCACTTGGAGAACAGCTGCTACTCAGCCCAGATGTGAATGGAGAGGAGAAAGAAAGAGGCTGACTATAGTTTATGTATTTGCTATCAAAGAAAAATTGAGAAGACAGCAAACGCAGAAATAACTGTCGTGCACAAGCAGCTACTGTGCAGGCAAGATTCAGACTTTCTGGAAAATGCAGATTTGCTGTATATGCACCATGTTGTTAGAGTTCTTGCGCCTTCTTTGACTAATCTGTTGGTTGTCCATAAATTGTGGATGGCCAGTGTTGTTTTGTCCTATAACCAGCATGTCCTTGCACAGAGTTCAGACAGTATGTCTCAGGTACAGTGGATCTGATTCACTGGTGTCCTCTTGGCCTCCACACCATTTAGACATTTAGGAGAAGATTGTAATGTAGACACGTAGCCCACTGATTTGGTGCACTACTTGTCTGCACAAACACAATTAACTATTTTAGAGCTAGTTATTTGCTGTGAACTTCCTTCCCTCTCACTAATTAATGGAAATGCAAACGAGAGACTAAATTACAAGCAAGAGAGTCTGTTGTTATTCTATGCTTCGAAACTATCTCAAGGGTAATGAAATAAAAAGATCTGAGCAGAGCATATTCATTCCAAAAGGAACTTGAAGGTGTATAGTGTAAGTGAAGATAAGAGAAGCAGAAGAAGCAGCTGCCTTGAGTCATCTCATTCTCAGGTGTAAAATAAAAACTGTATTCTTGCCTCAGGGACATTTTCACAGACTGAGGAAAACCTGAAATATTTGTTTTTGAGGAAACCTATCATTGTACTCATGATCATAGAATCATGGTTATGGTTGGAAGGGACCCTCAAGGGTCCTCCTGCAAGGAGCAGGGACATCTCCAACTAGATCAGGTTGCTCAGAGCCCTGCCAACCTGGCCTTGAATGTTTCCAAGGATGGGAAACAATATGATGCATATTGAACAGGCACTGTGAATTTCTCTTCTTCAGCATGGTATCACATGGTCTTTCAGATGTCCTTGACAGCAATTTACACAAAAAAAAAATTGCCCTCTTCTGGGCTGAAACAGATGTGCCTATGCACTTGACGATTGGTCTGCAAAGCCTCTATCCTGTCTTCCATGGACCTAAGTGTTACTAGTTTCTCTGTAGGACTAAATCACATCTGCTCATGTGTGTAACTGTCATATTTGTTAAAGCTGGAAGAAAAAAGATGTTGCATATATAAACGCACAGAGGAATACAGTTAAACCCATTTCTACATCCTTATTTCTGGTTGTTGTGAAAGTTTTGTATTCCACTTTTTGCATTCCACTTACCATCATTAACCGATAGTGGTGGTGCAGGTAAAGTGTCCTTAGATAAAAAGCCTGCTTAAACGTTTGAGATTTGAATCTGCAATAGGACATTAATCAAGGGCTGATGCAGCCTACTGGCACTTAACATCTTATCAGGAAAACACATGGTTGAGCCACGTATTCTCAACAGTTAAGGTGATGTATAGAAGTGTCACTGTTATTCTGAGAGAACGTTAGGCCTCCATGTGGGAAGTAGGACTGCTCAAAATAAGCACATTGCTTGGTATACATCTGAAAACTCCATTCTAACACACAAAATCTAGTTGTCTTGCCTTCCACCGTACCTTAGATACCCTAGTTTCTTAGCATTAGTAATACTAAGGGCTTGCTATTTGCAGCTCTGTAACCTTTCATGCAGGCTGCTGTAACAGTATTTTCCAGACCCTCCTTGGAAATGTTTCTCCTTTACTGTTCTGTTCTCCATTCCTATTCCTGTAGTGTTTTTCTCATGGCCTGGCACCTACAGCCCCAATAGTGCTGTTGCAGCAGGTTCTCTCATGGGAAAGAACTACCACTGGCATGAGAATCACCCCTGCTTCCTCTGCTTTCCTTACTTCTTCTTTTGTAGCCTTCAGTTCGTATTCGAAAAAACATCTGGCAAAGTAGGTAGCAGTTACCCAATAAATATTATCATAGCAGGAATCTAAGGGTGGAAATTAATACAGGAGTGGTATCTCAATCCCTGTGAATTTTAAAGGAATTTTGTCTCTACTGAGATGCTTTTTCTGTTTGAAATTGAAGTCATTTGACTCCAATGGGTTCCAAATGGTTTCCATTCAAATTCATACGTTCAGCAAAGGTTATTTATGACTCAGCTTCAGGTTTATGCAAAAACATGGCCCAAGTTTGCTAAAAATTTGCACATAGCAGATAAGGAGTCTCTCTGACTACTGCAGGTAGCTTTTGTCTTAAAATAACTTTAGATCTGAGGCAACAAATAATGTCAGATGTCTTGATGTAACCTGAAGCATATTAAAATAGCAAATGAAATTAATTTCATTTTATTATCCTTTCTCTACTTAATGAGCTGATCATATACATGCCTTTAACAGTTCCTGTTGGACCCTTAACCAGACTTACTCCAAAGATAAAACATCTGGAGTTGTTCCCCTCTAAACCTAACTTATTCAGTTTGTACTGAATGCAGTGATGAAATTTGTGATTAGAAAAGGTTTTAAGGTTGGTGACAAGGATACTGGAATGCAGATTCAGAAAAAAAGATAACAACTAAATTGCCTCCAAGTTTTCTTTGTGCTACTCTACGGGCACTAAGCAAAGGTATTTCAAGGACTGCTTTAGGTTTTCTTTAATCAAGATAATGAAGCTTTACCTATGGTATGGGATGGAAACAGCATCTATCCAGGTTCTAGTGAAATGAGTCAGATTTCTGAAGCAAGAAAGCACCATTATGTAGAAATAGTTTGTCTTTCAGCCATAAAATCATGCTGGTTAATTCCTGAATTAAACCTCTGAAACTTCTGGTTTGAGCTAGTGAATCTCTCTTGGAAATACAATCAAATTCAGCTACTGGAAACAGGCACAACGTGAACTGAACTGCATCAGTACCATTAAAACAAAATGCTACCTTCTTTCCCACCTGTCTTGTTCTAGTTTCATTGCCAATGACTGGATTTTAGATATGAAGTATTTCTCTACAGAAAGAATTTTATTACAAGTTATGATCTTTACCTAAATTTCTTGATCATCTGCTCTGGGTCAGCTTTGTAATCCTTTTTTTTTTTTTTTTCAGCAGAGATGGAGGTAATTTTCCTCTCAGTAGCCAATGTGTTTTGGATTTCTTATGTGAAGAATGTTGATAAAGACACTAATGTTATGAGCTGATGCTAATGAGACCAAGGACACTGTCCGACTTCCCAGGTCTCAGTGATGTGCAAGTGCAGGAAGCTGGGAGGGGTATAGCCAGAACAGTTGTCCCAGACTGGCCAAAGAGAGTATTCCATGCCATAAACGTCATGCTCAGTATATAACTGGGGGTTGGCTAGGGAGGCATCTCTCCCTCTTGCTCCTTTGCTTGCTGCTCAGTTTCGTTTCGGTGATCACTTCTCGGGACAGACTGTACTAGTCATTGGGACATCTGGTGGTGAAAAATCATGCATTGTTCATCTTGTATATTTTAGTATCCTTATATTCTGTTATTATTGTAATTTTCCTTTGCTATTCTAGTAAACTGTCTTCATCTCAACCCACAAGATTTCTTTCTTCCCAATCCTCTCCCCCCATCCCACTAGGGAAGGAGAGGGAGAGCAAGAAACTGTGTAGTAACTAGGGCTAAACCACAACAGTCATTCACCATAAACATATTTTATTGTCTTCAAATAATTCTTTTAGAAGGGAGGTGAGGAATGAGAACACTATTATGTTTCCATAACCCTGACTACTGTGTCAGCCTGGGGGTTTTCTAAGTAATTCCTGGTCTAGAAATAAAAATTGCATAGAAGAGAAAATTATCTATAAGTATCCAGAGGAGAATAGTCTGCATTCAGTATGCCACTGGTCACTTCCCCACTACACACTGTGTATCTTGAGCCTTCATATAGGGCTGAATAAGACAGCACCGCACATTCTGAAGGGATATAAGCAAGAAAGAGGAAGGACTGGACTCCTTGCACTTCTGGACAGAGTCTCTTTTTCATATTTTTTAGCAAGCTCACCAGGTAGTTGTCAGAAAACAGGTAGTATTCCAGTGACTTTTGAATGCTCAGAACTCCCCATGTTCCTCCCCTGCTCCATCGTGGCGTCTTTCCCACAGGCCACAGTCCTTCTTCAAACTGCTCTGGCGTGGGTCATTTCTTCCACAGGGTGCAGTCCCTCCAGAACAGCTGCCCCAGCGGGCCCTCCATGGGCCACAGCTTCCTTCAGGAATCTGCCTGCCCCAGTGTGGGGTCCTTCATGGGCTGCAGGTGGATCTCTGCTCCTCCATGGACCTCCATGGGCTGCAGGGGGACAGCCTGCTCCACCGTAGTCATCACCACAGGCTGCAGGGGAATCTTGGCCAGGAGCTGCATTACTCCTCCCCCTCCTTCTTCACTGACCTTGGCGTCTGCAGCCATTCCTCTCACAAGAAAAATTCTTCACAACAGGCTGGCAGATGCCTCTCAGGATCTTTTTACGTCTCATTTACATCTCATCTCCCCTCCACTTCTTGCAGCCGTGCTGGGCCAAGTCGGGCCGAGATGGTCGCCCGGTGGCAGAGGGTGAGGGCCACAAGGCCCACAGGGCTCACACCTTCCCCCCTCTCCCCTGCTCAGCGTCTTCACATCTTCTCCTTTTTTTCCCTGTTTTTCCCCTTCTTATATACATTATCGCAGAGGCGTTATCAGGGAACATTCTGCTACCAATTGGCTTGGCCTTGGCCAGCAGTGGGTCCGCCCTAGGCCTGGCCGAGTCCACTGGACAAAGGGGAGCAACTTCTAGCAGCTTCTTACAGAAGCTATGACCATAGCACTCCTCACTAAATAAAACCAGAACAATTTTACGAAAGTGGTAAATATTAAGATGTACTGTACAATGTGAAATATATGTAAGTTGAAAAAATCCTTATTTAAATATTAAATCCAGAAAATAATTTTAGCATAATTTTTCAAATCTAAATAATGAGATGGAGCCTTTGGAAGAGGCAGGTGTAAGAACTGCTGTCCTGAGATACGAATCAAGGAAGGAACACTCTCAGAATTGTTTTGAGGACTCTGCAAATGCCTACAAGCAAAAACTTTAGCAGCTTAATAGAGGGGAAAAAGATTTATTTAGGAATCTGAGTATGTAGAGTTGGGTTTTTTTTACTTTTAGCTTCTTTTAATATCTTCTGTATTCTTCTGAGCATTGTTTTTAACTAAAAGACTGTGGCGAATTAGTGTGTGTCAAGGCTCATTAACTGTATCTTTAAGTGTAACTAAATGTATGGGACCTGATGTGGCTGGGAATCACAGTGGGGTGAAACTCTTTCCAACAGACCAAGTGGTCTCTTTAGGTCCTTGGAGTACTCAGGGATCTCAGGTTGTGCTTCAGCTCAGAACAACCAAGGTATTGAGTAATTGGTGGCCTGTGTAGTACTAACTCATCCTTGCACTGGCTTTTGCAGCACAAATTGTTATCGATTTCGGGTTTGTTCTCCATGTTCCAGATATTTTTTGACCACCAAAATATTCAGACGGAGTCACATTCCTAACTGGGCAGGATTCCCTGTGTTTTACTCATTCGCTTGTCTACTACTTCATGTTTAAGTAGAGATGACTATAAGGTTTCCATACCACATCTAATAAGTTTCAACACTCTCAAGTACTCCTACAAGTCCTCTTTCAAGTCACTCTGTCTCTTATAGGAACTTGCCAACACACAACATGCAACGTGGTATTTGTGCTGAAATGAGCTAGTATGGCGGTACTCTAACTGGTGCTCTGCAGGTACTAGTGATGAAAGGTAATCACAAGCTTCCTTCCACTATGTCAGATTTGAAATTTTGTGAAGTTCCAGACACAGAACTTAAAATATAATTTCCAGTAAGAGCTAAATACCTCTGCTTCTCTATATGGCTAACCAAAAATAAAGGTGCTGGAAGCACTCTGGATATTAGAACTGTTTTCTCAAAACTTAATAATTGTCACCAGTGTTCTGATAACATGTCACAGCTTGAAAGCATGGGTTGTGTACAAAGTTTTCCTTGCGATCGAAGAGTCTGAAACCAGAGACTGCAGCTTCTGTTGCAAATCCCTCTACCCTACAGGTATCTCATTTGTAGCTTTATTAACAATGAAATGCCGGGCATTGCGTTAGTGTAATTTTTTTCTTACTTTCTGGTTGTGTCTTAGGAAACTAGCACTTAGTCTACACAAGCTAGTTGCTGATTTATGCTGTTAATTCTTAATGTTCTTTCCATGTTTGTTTGTTTGTTTGTTTTATCTAGACTTAAATTATTACTTTAAATTAACAAGATCTTGGTGGAGAGGTCCATGTTGTCCCCAAGCGAAATTTCTACTCTGCCTCTGTTTCTTATGCTTCTTTTTGTCTCCATTCTCACTAATTAATACTTTTTGCCTAAACCAGTGTAATCAGATTTCTGTCACATTTATCCCATTTAACATTAGAGTAAGTGTCAGTCAATTAAAGACAACTACCACTGCCTTCCAGAGGATAGATCAGATTTTGCCCCTCATTGTTAAAGCGCAGTCTGAGAAGACATCCTTCCTTGGATGTCACAAAAGAAATATAGAATAATAGAATAGGTAGAGTTGGAAGAGACATTTAAAGGTCATCTAGTCCAACCTCCCTGCAATAAGCAGGGACATCTTCCATGAGATCAAGTTGCTCAGAGCCCCATTCAACCTGCCCTTGAATGTTTCCAGGGATGGGGCCTCTACAACATCTCTGGAAACATGTTCCAGTGCCTCACCACTCTCATTGTAAAAAATTTCTTCCTTATATTTAATCTAAATCTACCCTCTTTCAATTTAAAGCCATTACTCCTCATCCTATCACAATAGGCCCTGATAAAGAGTTTCTCCCCATTTTTCTTATAAGCCCCCTTTAGGTACTGGAAGACTGCTATAAGGTCTTCCAGGAGCCTTCTCTACTTCAGGCTGAATAGCTCCAACTCTCTCAGCCTGTCCTTATAGGAGAGGTGCTCCAGCCCTCTGATCATCTTTGTGGCCCTCTTCTGGACTCGCACGAACAGGTCCATGTCCTTCTTATGTACCAGGGGCTCTAGAGCTGGATGCAGTACTCCAAGAGGGGTCTCACCAGAGCAGAGTAGAGGGGGAGAATCACCTTCCTTGACGTGCTGGCCATGGCTCTTCTGATGCAGCCCAGGATATAGTTGTCTTTCTGGTCTGCAAGCGCACACTGCCGGCTCCCATTGAGCTTCTCATCCACCAGCGCTCCCAAGTCCTTCTTCTCAGGGCTGCTCTCAATCCATTCTTTGCCCAGCCTGTCTTTGTGCTTGGGATTACCTTGACCCATGTGCAGGACCTTGCACTTGCCCTTGTTGAACTTGATTAGGTTCTCACAGGCCCAGCTCTCAGGCCTGTCAAGGTCCCTCTGGATGGCATCCCTTCTCTCCAGCATGTTGATCACGCCACACAGCTTGGTGCTGTTGACAAACTTGCTGAGGGTGCCATCTATGCCACTGTCCATGTCACCGACAAAGATGTTAAACAGGGTCAGTCCCACTACCAACCCCTGAGGAATACCACTTGTTACTGTTCTCCACTCGGACATCAAGAATTTGATCACAACTCTTTGAATGCAACCATCCAGCCAATTCTTTATCCACTGAGCGGTCTGTCCATCAAATCCATATTTTTCCAGTTTAGAGACAAGGATGTCATGCGGGACAGTGTCAAATGCTTTGCTACAACTCCAGGTAGATGACCTCAGTTGGTCATCCGTTGTCCACTGATGCTGTAACGCCATAACAGAAGGCCACCAAATCAGTCAGACACAATTTGCCCTTAGTGAAGCCGTGCTGGCTGTCACCAATCACCTTCACATCTCACTGAATATTTTATAAATATGTCACTGAATATTTTCATTAAAAGCTAATTCAATCTAATATTAAAAATCAAAATGACAAAGATAGGTATCTTCAAAATCCCATGTGCCTTAGACTTAAGGTCTCACATAAGTGTTGAAGGAACTATACCTAATTAATCCTAGACTAATTATATAGATGAAGTGTTCATTGGCACCTCAATTAAGACTCTTAAAACAAATTTATATCTACATTTCTGTATTATTATGGTCATTATTATGTCATTCATTGACATGCAGGACAAAGAAAATAGACCAGAATTTGACATTGTCTTCAGTATCTCTTTTCATTTAAAAATTGAAGTATCACTAGTTCTTTCAATATACAAATATTGAAATATAGAAATATATATATTTCAATATAGAAATATATGCAGAGCCTTTCCTTCTGAAACTGAGTTTTATCTGGTTCAGGTTCTTGTTTACCAAAATTTGTTCACCTTCTGATAGTTATTTATGTTGTTTAAAATCCAATGTAAGGCCCTTCTAGTCCAGACTAGATGGTCATGTGTAGTTCTAAAGTAAAGGCCTTTTTCTAGTGCCTACTCTTCTTCAAACAATACATGTACTTCTGTTTGCTGCGAGAATAAAAAAGAGAATTATAAGTGATTGACAGTTACTTTCTAGTTGGTTTTCATACTTGTACATAAACAGTTTTTGAAATAGCTGAATAAAATTCATATGGATTCCAGCAGCAAGTGGTGAAAACAGCTCTCCCTTGCTTTGGTATGTGTAATCGTACAAATATGACCGAAGTGGGCAAGGGGCTGGCTGAGATTAACTTGTTTAAATGGCCTGGTAGAAACCAAATCAGAGTAAGATACTGTTGGGGGAGGCAATTTGAAGAGTTTACAGCTGGAATGCAGTCTCCTTTGAGTATTCATAGTTGCTTAGTTACACCTTAGCTTACGAACTTAATGAACTATTGCAAAGTGCTCAGCTGTTTATGGAAACGACATGAGTGTGAGGGAGAGGGGAAGTGCCTACTGAAGACATTAAGGTACGACTCCTTCCAGTTGTCTCTAAGTGAAGCTTCCACAGAGGGGAACATCTCCTAGCAAACCGAATCCTGTTTGTGCACACTTCTCCAGCAAGACAACATCAGTACCAAAGACTCCTGTTGTTCAGGGAAAGGTTATATGTTACAAAGTTGACAAGAATTTCTGTACGCTGTCACATGAACCAGCACGAGAGCTCTCACCGCTGATTTTGTATAGGAATAATCATATCAGATCGAGCCACACTTCAATCTTACCTCTGTTCTTGGCTCTAGCAGTGGCCAAATCCTGGTGTTTCAGAGCGTCAGTCTCTACTGAAAATATCCTTGCCTAATTTATGGCACTCTACATGGAAGAAAGATTATTCGGGATAAATTTTGGTTTCTTCACCATTTGTGGTAATCAGCCTATGCCTGGTGAATGTCACTACACCAAACAGTGAATAAACTGCACATGTTCATAGTTTATCATTCTTTTCCATTCTCTTCCATTTATTTCATTCTTCTTCTAGAATAAGTAAATATATGTGTAATATATTGAATTAGATAGAAGGTTTATAAGATTTAATGAGTGCCCTCCGTTCCCAGCCTCACCTTCACTGTGTTTTGCTTTATAGTTACTCTGAACTGTCAGTGCTCTGAGGCTTTAACATCTGTGATCTGGAACACAAATTCTCGTGCTTAACAAATAGAAAGGTAATATTGTCTCAGGCTGATATTTAAATATATGATCCTGAGTTGTACAGAGTGCTACAGGCTGAAATTAAGCTGCATGATGATTTGCAGTTGCTGGTTTTAAGTCTGTTTTATGAAACAGACTTAGTTCTCTTGTTATGGGATAGGATGCGAAAATGAAGTAACACTTTGTCAGTCAGTTATTCATTCAGACATACTAACTAACGAGCTTGGAGTTTTTCCAGAGCATAAAATTTGACATACCTCTAGGAAAAGGTCACATACAGTCAACTGTTTAGGCAGAGAGGAAAAAGAAACCACAACAAACCAAACTCCAGAAAAATCAAATCAAAGCATTTTAATATTTCTGAAATTGTTATTTTAATTTTTCATGTTGCTTAATAAGGGAAATAAGAACTATTTAAAAAAATATTTAAGTACCTATATGCTAGCTGAAATTCTTGCTTTTAGATTCTTATTTGCCCACTACAGCTGGAATGAATAAATCATCCAGAAAACTTGCATAAATCATAGTACGCTTTGTAGTTATGCTGCTTTAGTTCACCTTAAAATACAGAAAAACTGAGTTCAAACATCCTCTTTCTGATTTATAGTACAGATGTCAGGTATATCCATGAGATATTCTGATTTTCACCTTGTTTCATCTTTCTGATTAATTAGTTTTGTTTTGGAATACATTGAGGCAAATTGAAAACTATTTATCTTTTTAATAACATACCTCAAGTTTGTTTTATGTGTCATATGGTGCTGTCCATCTCTAGATCTCATATTGGTATAATTCCATTATATTGTGGAAGCTGACTTGTTCACAGTTTATTGCTTAATTACAGTGTGTTCAAGCCCTGTTAACATTCAAAGCATTCCCAACCTTAGCTTTTACTTCTGTAAGTGCTTCCCTGGCAGGCTGAGATGCAGCCTTCTCTAAAATGAAATATAAAGATTGCTTTGCATTATTCTGCTGCTGCTTTTGGAAACAGCATGTTCAAAGAACTCTGAAAGATGCTGCTGATTCAGATTAGACACTAGGAAAAAATTTTTTACGGTGAAGGTGGTGGAACACCAGAACAGGTTGCCCAGAGAGGTGGTGGATGCCCCATCCCTGGAAACATTCAAGGCCAGGTTGGATGGGGCTCTGAGCAACCTGATCTGGTTGGAGATGTTCCTGCTCCTGGCAGGGGGGTTGGACTAGACCTTTAAAGGTCCCTTCCAACCCTAACAATTCTATAACATATGTGTAGGGCAACACAGTGTTTGGCATGGATAAGTGTGCATGGTGGGGAAGGGGGAAGATGACCATTTCTCACTATTTCACATAAAACTGCAAAATCAGAGCTTGACTCTGCTCTTTCCTCCTGTTTAAAGGAATTTTTTAGCTCCCTATTTCTCACATTACTTCAGTGCATAGCGATCCGTATTCCTCCCTCTCTCTTTCTCTCAACTTGTAATATTTGAAGCTTACCCTTTAGACCTGTCCCTCTCTTTAATAATTCCATTACAAACTGTGACACAAGCTGTCAGGTTAGCTCTCATTCTGGGCTGCTGAACAAACACCACCATCATTAATTTCTCTGTGAGAAACTAGTGTAAGCACAGAGACAAGAAAATAGTGGGCATAAAGATATTCTCTTGCTCCATGTGGAATTGACGCGATATAGAGTGATGGTGCTGATAGCATGTAAGGGCGGTTGGCCTTCTGGGCCGCAAGGGCACATTGCCGGCTCATGTTGAGCTTCTCGTCCACCATCACTCCCATCATGAGTTGCCAATAGATGTGAGCCGACAATGTGCACTTGCAGACCATTAAGCCAGCCATATCCTGGGCTGCATCAGAAGAAGTGTGGCCAGCAGGTCAAGGGAGGTGATTCTCCCCCTCTACTCTGCTCTTATGAGACCCCACCTGGAGTACTGCATCCAGCTCTGGGGCCCCCAACATAAGAAGGACGTGGACCTGTTGGAGTGAGTCCAGAGGAGGGCCACGAAGATGGCCAAAGGGTTGGAGCACCTCTCCTATGAGGACAGGCTGAGAGAGCTGGCATTGTTCAGCCTGGAGAAGAGAAGGCACTGGGGACACCTTATAGTGGCCTTCTGGTATCTAAAGGAGGCCTACAAGAAAACTGGAGAGGGAGTTTTGACAAGGGCATGTAGTGATAGGACAAGGAGTAGTGGCTTTAAACTGAAAGAGGGTAGATTTAGATTAAATATAAGGAATAATTTTTTTACGATGAGAGTGGTGAGGCACAGGTTGCCCAGAAAGGTAGTACATGCCCCATCCCTGGAAATACTCAAGGTCAGGTTGGATGGGGCTCTGAACAACCTGGTCTAGTGGAAGGTGTCCCTGACCATGGCAGGGGGGTTGAAACTAGATGATCTTTAAGGTCCCTTCCAACCCAAACTATTCTATTAATCTATTATTCTATGATCATATTTGGAGGATCACATTTTGGAGAGGAAATTGCTAGTCTAGGCCAAAAGGAAACTGCAAATTTAAATTGAACAGGATGTTTTATGATATGTTCTAATTTTGTTCTCTAGCTTCCTGAATGGCTAGATCTAGGCTTAGAAGCTTTCGCTTCCTTTTCATGCACCGTTCTCTCATTCTGTAGAAGTATTTTTCAGCATCTGTCCCACCTAATTTCACTGTATATGTGAAACATCTAACTGTTTTCTAAGAAAAAAAAGAAAATTCTATGAGAGCTTAAAGCTGCTGTTTTAATTGGGAATATTAAACAAACAGTTGGAATTGAAATTGCAATTGGAAAAGCTGTTTTCAGAAAAAAAAAGTTAGACTTATTCCAAGTTCTGGCAACTCCTTTATAGTTTAGACTACCTCCAATAAAAGTTGTTTGTACAATAAACTGACTAGTATGTAGGAGAGAGATTTCCATGAAATAAAGAGGAACTCAGGAAGTGTTTTCAGTGTGCTTTTCTATAACTGCATTGGTTTTAGATATTTGAAATTCCTAATTTAGGATTTGCACACATATAGGGGCCTAATGATGCATTTACATCCTGACCAAAATCTGCCTCCTTGAACTTTTTCTCCAAAGCAAGTCTTAGGACTAGAAAACTAGAAGTTGAACCACTCGGACAGACTGTATGTCAGAAAAGACATAATGTTATTTTCATTTTTAGCCAGGGGCTTTCCCCTGCTTTATGGTAAGAGCTCTGCAGATGGTTATATGCTGATTTTTTTTTTCCTTAAGTGAAAAAAGAGACTCTTAAATATAGCATATGTAATTTAATCCTAGTTTAGGATATCTTGTTCTGTTAATGGGCCCTTCCTCCATACACAAACCACTGTCTTACTACACATTTTGGTGAAGACTAAGCCTGCTGTATGTACTCTCCTGAGGCATCTCCCTGGATTGATGGCTGTGCACTCGTGTAAAGGCTTCAGCCTTTGACCGCACCAGGTTTTATCTCACCAAAGTTGTACTTCCTTGAAAAGATGCACTGGGCAGCAAAACCTCTGTCAGCAGGGAGAGAGGAGTGGCCCCCAAGGTAAACAGTTCAAAGTGAGGCATTTAGAGAAAACACTCCACGATTGTGGGGAGGAGATGATAATGGAGTGGACTGTAAGCACCCTGCAGGACTTCGCATAATGTTCTCTTCATTTACCAAGCCATTAAACTGGAGCTGATTTTATTATCATAATTTTTTCCACTGGCATTTGAAGAAGTTTTATGGCTTTCAATAAAGCCTTCCCTCTACTCAGAATCCTGTTTGATTTTTACTATAACATCTTCTAGTGAGATTTATGTTCTTGTTTTGCTTAAGATTCACATTTTAATGTAGCCATAAAAACAAGTTAGATTTGCTTGTTTGAGGGAATCTTATTTAGTTAATTATCAGACACCACGTGGCAAATCATTTAATTTGGCTTCTATTATACAATGATTGTTATTTATTTTCTTGACTTACTTCACAATGGGGAGAAGGAACAGATAAACCAGAATGCAGTAGGAATCCTGACGTAAGAAAGAAACCTATTTCTGTAATGGGGATGTTCTTTTGGACAAAGTAAGGAGCCTCTCTCAAAATGACCACTCAAATTTGGAATACTACCATCCCAGACCTTTTCAAAGTTAACTTCCTGTTCTCTCTATTTTTAGGTTTAATTTTGTTCTTCTCACCAATTGAATCGTGTGATATTCTCGGGGCACTGTGGATATTAAAGCTTTGTTCATTCTAGAGATTTCTTTCCAAGATAGTGTTTGATTGTGTGAGGTTTCCTCACAGCCTAGCTTTGAGGTTCATAACTGTCTAAAAGATTGGACTAAATCTATAATTATTTAAAAAAAAATTACATGTTCCTCCTCATGGAACAGAAAATATTTGCAAGGCGGGGAGGTGTGGGGGGGTGTTCTAGTGACTCTTATGTTCTTTAAGTCCTAGATTCACTAAATGAGTCCTAAAGTCAATAAAACCAAAGTAGGAGCTTCATACTACAAAAAAAAAAAAAAAAAATTCTGTCCCATTCTATCATAAAGCAAGTTACTGTGTATATTTTCATCAACAGTAAGTATAGCCTATATCTGCCATTCTCACTGAAAGAGTTTTAAAAAACGATGTAAATTTAAGAGGTGATATAAGCTGATCCACCATTATCCTTCTCACTTGGTGGTCAGTATTGAGTTATTCTCTGAAATGAGAATCTCTTATTACGAAAGTGCATTGAGACTTTGGTGTTCCACAGCCTCAGCTTGCTTCATTTATTCACTAGAAATGTCACTGGATTTTTTTTTTATTATTACTTGGGTTATCTTGGAGGATGCTTTCATAGGATAATACTCTCTTATGTTAACCAAAGGAGGCCCTGGAGATAAGTCTTGCATCCAGTATAATAATGAATCAAAAACTAGGTGGGAGAAGGTCAGGATTTTGCTCACCAGATAGATACATACTGAAGTAAATTAAGAATTTTCTCTTCAGAAAGTGCGAAGGTGATGGCTGAAGTCTGTCACCTTTTTATTGATCTTCCCATTAAAATTCAAAGACCTTATTTATAAATACTCAATTTAGACGTTTGTTCATTCCTAAAAGAAACATAAAATTTCTGTGGGCATTTACTTGTCTTTGGGTTTGGGGGTTTTTAATTATTAATGGCATTCCAGTCTTTGTCAGCTCCAAACTACTTGCTGTGTTACTGGCATCAAAGTCCAAGCTAGAACAGAGATTTCCTTGATCTGAGTTCTTTTTCAGAACAGTTGCAAATACATCTGTGCAAATTTTGTTTTAAAAAAAAATCACAATTTTATTTCAATTATGTTCAACTTTGAATATATTATTATTTATAATTACTTTCTAAAAATTAAGTTGAACTTAATTTCAAAGTAAAACATTAACTTTAAAATAATTTTGCAAGTGCCTAGAATTCCAATTATTAGGATTTTTTAAAATGCCTCCCCATTCCACTCATTTCAAACTATTTCACAAAATGGACATTAATTTACTAAATATGTCAGTTGAGCAAAACCTATTTGGTTTGGGTATAAAAAATATTTGGTCTAAAAGTTTCACCTTGTTCTATTGCTGAAGTGCAATGACTATCAGTATGAGTTTTATCTTTCTTAAAAGGTGATGACAGTAATATTGTACCCTTGTGAGAAATTACTTCATTAGTGCCTTCAAATTATTGAGGTCACTGAATGGAAAATTCTGTAAGTGTAATATGATGCTGAATAGAAAGTGGAATAGTAGACTAGAATCGATCATTGATGCAATCTGATCTATCATCCTCTGACCTGTGTCGTAATGTCCCTGTGGACGCTAAATGATCCCAAAGAACGAACTGTAGAACACACCAAATTGCAACAGCTGGTGACTGCCAAATGCCCTGATGGCAACTTGCTGTTAGCACCTCTTTTTATAAGCAGCACAATGGCCAACTATAATCCCAATCATTCCCAGAGCACTGGCTTATTATGGTTTTATCTCTCTTCAGTATAAGATTTATAGCCCACGTATTTCACCCTCCTCAAGAGCTTTAGGAATAGCAGGAAGATATAGGAAAAAAAAAAATCTCCCATAAAGATTAAACCAGAATTGCAGCTGCAGCTCTTAAGTATTTGTTAAATGTGTTTCAAGCTCTCAAAGTGATGCTGGCAGATGATGAAGTTCTGGTCCAGGTATAGTTATAAACCCATTATACAAATGGACAAACTGAATATACAGAGTGGAGTGATTTACCAAATTCACTCAAGAAGTCAGAGGAAGGACTCTTATTAAAACATGACATTTATGATTCTTAATATCCATCTCATACTCTATTCTGCAGTATGTTTTGTTAGAAATAAGTGCCTCGAGCAGATGAGGGAAATGAAAAATCGGAGAGGGCATGCGCAACGAAGAGGAGTACTTTAAAAGCAGTTATATCAACTGCATCTGTACAAAATTATTCCTTTTTTCAATTTGTTACTTTTGTCTCTATTTGTGTCTTCTTGTCATTAACCACATTAACTATGTATTTGGAATTTGAAATTGTGATGTGTAGAGGCTTCAGTCATCTAGATGGGCTAGACATTAAAAAAAATGTTTGGTTTGGGTTGGTTTTTTTTCTTTAATGACTGTACCTAATTCAAAAAGTTTCAGGCCCAGTTCTCAAAAGCAGTTTAATGTCTTGCTTCTGTTGAAATTAGAGTTATATGCCTGTGGGCCAGATGGAGAAGAGAAGCTGTGGAGTCCAGAGAATAAGGCATAATAAAATAACAGGGCAAGCATATAAGTGTAGGGAAAGCTTTTTTCCTTTCTTTCTTTCTTGTTCTTAAATTTCCTTAAGAATTTAGCTTAGCTTATTCTGTGTCACTTTGGTCTCCTGTAGTGGTAACTGCAGTGCTGACTTAAGCTGTCCATCTGTGATATTAAGAGCTAGCTTTCATGGCTTTTTGCTGACTTACACAAACTGGTAAAATTTATAATAGCACCACAGCTACTCAGAAAATGAACAGTCAATGAATGTTTACTGGAACTGAAATGTTGTCTACCAGAGAAAAATAATGCCCTCCGGCTTCTGGCTGGTAGTATATCAGAAACCTTTGGAGTCAGTTGATTCTCATTTTTGTCATGTGGCTGGCTATTTCTCTTAGAAATCTGATCCGTGACACAGGTTCAATGTATAATGTATCTGATTATTGATAGCAGTTCTTTATTTTACACATTTGTTACTTGGCAAACAAGGAAAACAAAAATGTTAATAAAAATGCCTCCTGAATCCCTTCCTCCTCAAAAGAAATTTGCAAAGACCTGAAGGAAAAAGAAAAATATTTCCAGATGTCCCTTAAAGATTGCGATATGAAAGAGAAACTGGAGAAGAAAAAAATCTGCAATACCTATACATATAGTAGGCTCAGAAGATTTACCAACTTGACAATGTCATGAATGTAACAGACTACAAACTCTTAGACAAGAAGTGAAATTTCCAAAAGTATTTCAGTCCCATTTTAGTATGAACTTGGACATTTGAACTTGCAAACGCCATGGAAAACCAAAATGCTTCAAGTCACACTGGAAAATAGAACTTGAACTCCTGATTTACAAGGACAATTCAAAATATTTTTATATTGTCGTCCTTTTTTTTTTTTTTTTTTTTTTTGAGAGTACAGAGATCCAGACAAGACTCTCAATTTGTAAAAGCACAGCCTTTTTATATTAAAGAAGTATTAGATGAGATTTTTGGTCTTTATTTTATATACTACTGATTCAACTTATGCTATGTGTTGAACTGAACAATTAACAGATGAACTAATTAATGACCATACTGTATGCAGTGTAATTAACAGCTAAGTCAAAGCAAGGTTACTGCCGGAAAGGGTTTGTTTCTGCAAGCTGTGAGTTCTTGCAAGGTTAGTACGAACTTTATTTCCCAAATAGGTGCAGTAACAAGTTGTAAGTGACCTGATGTATGCCACTACTAAAATGCATACCTAGGTACGAGTTTGATTCTAAATTTAAGAAGTTAATGGGTGTATATCCATTGATTTAATCAGAAACTGGACCTGTTCCAAAGACAGAATGCAGAATAAAAAAAAAAAAAAACAAATTTCTTTGCAATGATTGTGTAGAACTATGGTGAGACACACTGAAGAGGAACCCTGTGCTAGAAGTACATGTTCTTGTTTTGAATAGAATAGATAATTTAAGAGGGATTTTTTTTTCTAGCACAATTTCGCTTCCTCTTACACTCACACAGAGTAATTGTTCTCCATTTTCCAAACTTGCTTTTACACTTGCAAAATGGTCTAGTGAACTCTGCAATGACTGCAAGGGAAAAGTCTCTTGTTTCAAGCTTTGATAAAAATTCCATTATCATCTGTGCATAGAAGCTCATATGTAATCAGCACTTAGGCATGTTAGAATAGGAATGTCCAATGCATGGCCTACCAGAAAAATTACTTCAGCCTGTAGCTCAGTCTTAGCAATGCTTATCCTAGAGTTGCAGGAACCTAACGAATGACGGTGCCTGAATGCAGGCTGCTACTGTCAGAATGAATTGACTGTACTGTCCCTGTGCAGGAGATGATGTCCTTGGCAGAGAGCACATGCAGCAGATAGTCCCTGCCCTGATTCTAGGACAAGCTGTGTAGTCCACCTGGCTAGAATGTCTACCCACTGTCCTTTTCAGGGTTGGCCCTGCATATTTTTGTTGGGTCTGGGATGTGGTACAGTCCAGTTTGCACTCCTGAGTTGCTTAGTGGCAGACATAAATATCAACCCAAGCCTTTTTGCCCTTTATGGTTGTCATCGTTTAACCACAGCCAGCAACTAAGCACCACACAGCCACTCTCTCACTCCATGTCCCCCGGGGGATAGTGGAGAGAATCAGAAATGTAAAAGTGAGAAAACTTGTGGGTTGAGACAAAAACAGTTTAATAATTAAAATAATATTGTAAGGAGAAGGAAAAAAGTAACAAAGAGAAAAATAATAAAACCCAAGAAACACAAGTGAAAACAATTGCTCACCACTAACTGACTGGTGCGCAGCCAGTACCCAAGCAGTGGGGGGATGTGAGAAGCAGAAAAGACCTTGATTCTGCATATGCGCTGCTCAGCAGTAATTAAATATATCTCCATTATCAACACTGTTTCCAGTACAAATCCAAAACATAGCCCCAGACTAGCTGCTATGAAGAAAATTAACTCTATCCCAGCCAGAACCAGCACAATGGTGAACATGGTTTCTGTCATGATCTGAGTTTGATAAGCGTATTTTATATTTTTTCACCATCAGCCACTAAAGTGCTGACAGCACTGAGCCAAAGAATATATTGCTCATTGTATTTACTCATTTTTTGCCATGAAAAAATTTTTAGATATTCAGATAGCTTTATTTAGATATATAGAATTTAGATATTTAGATTTAGCTTTTTGATTCAGTAAGGCTTCTGAAACACACCAGTTATTCCAGTACAAGCAAAGTGTCTGAGTCTGCTCAGAGCTTTATTTTTGTTTATTATTTTTATGTAAATTGTTTATTTATTAAAAACACCACATAATATTCACAGGAAATTGTCATCTTGGGCTTATGGATTTTAATTTCTCTCTTTCCATCACTAAAATCCAATGTTCTTTTCTTAGGAGTAAGAACAAACAATATTTACAGTATTTAAGCAGACTAATTCCAGTCATGAATGACATTTTAAGAAAAGTGGGGCAAGAAGATTTTATGGTTCTATGAACTGGGAATAAAGGAAGTGATATTTTCAGTGATTTAGCATAAGTCATTTAGCTTAGAGGTCCTATATGAATAATGACAGAATGGAATAAATCTCTTGGTCCTTTGTTAGAGGTGATTCATCTCTTTATGAGGAATTGTGTTGCCATCGTAATACACT
This sequence comes from Ardeotis arabs, assembly GCA_011801015.1. Classification (NCBI taxonomy): domain Eukaryota; kingdom Metazoa; phylum Chordata; class Aves; order Otidiformes; family Otididae; genus Ardeotis; species Ardeotis arabs. The sequence goes on from JAAGAY010133923.1 coordinate 22,673, forward strand.
GTTAAAGACTGGACTTTTCCAAGGTAAAATTTTTGTTGTTTTGCATAGAAGCTAGCTTTGTCTTAATTCCTGATATATCATTTACTTCTACTCAGACTGAAGTAATAGATTTTATTCAGTCAAGTAAAAAAAAGCCAATAATAATGTGTTATTAATTTTATAGATTTATAACACAAAAAGAGCATATACAGAAAGGTCTCAAAAGCAGTATTAATAGGGTTATTTTGTTCTTCCTGAATATTTTACTGTATTTATTGTCAATAGAAGGTAGCCAATGTATAAAATCGACTGGAAGGACTCATTAGAAGAATAACCATGCACGTGGAGTAGCATTTAGAATCTGCAATTCCTAGGCTCAGCCTTACTTTACAGGCAAAGTTCAATTTTATATTTTATTGCTTTGTTTTTCTGTCTGTTTATAATCAACGTGCTGTCACTGCTCAGAAACTGAGCTGGCTCAGCTGTGACTGGTTAGACACATCACCTAGCACACTCAGATTCTCATGACTGCTGTCAGGATGAGCTTTGATTCACAGGCAGTCTTAGATCTGTGTAAGGCAGATGGATTTTAAGTGCCTTAATGTCAATTAAAGCAATGAAACTTCTTTTTAGAGAGAGACAAGTGTAAATCATAAAAGCTTTGGCACAGTACCAAGGGACACATGGTCAAAAGTGAAGCATCTTTGCCAGGTGTTCTGCTATCACAGGATGAGGAGGCTGTTTAATATGCTGGGGCAGGAAGAGGGGAAAAAAAGGAAGATGGCAAGCAGGAGAAGTAGCTGTGAGTGTAATTCCTGAGTAGGAGAAGAGAGGTGGAGCTTCTTACAGCACAGAAATTGTCAGAGGAACAAACTTGGAAATCGATCCATGACACTGCTCAGGATGGTGATGTTCATTGCTTCTGCATTCAGAGTTGCAAGATTTTCTCACTTTCTTTCTTTGAAAACAAACAAATGGCATGAGAGAAGCATTTCTCTTGTTTCATCTCTTTCTGGGAAGCTGGGAATTGGCTATAAAGAGTCTCACAAAGAGAAACAAGAAGTTGCAAAGCAAAATGTCTGCAGTGTATAGAGAGGAGCTGATGAGGTGCCTCTCCATTTGCTGAAACCCCTGCTGCTTCTGAAAGCAACACCACTTGCTCTTTCATGCAACCCCTCTTGTCATAACAGGTGTGATGTTCATATTTTGACCCAAGGCCTTTGTGCAGTAGGAGAGTAATGGTACACCACAGAAGCATGCCCTGCCTTCCTCCTCCTTTGTCTGTGGGGCTCTGTAGAATAACCTCCTTGCTTCACCCTTTCCTTCTTCAGGAAAAACAGGGCCTCTTGCAGCACTTTCACCTGTCTCCTAAAACTTAGAATCATGTAGCAGAGGCTCACAAATAAATGGATTTTGAACACTGTGGTTCAATGCCATCATCTGCATCAACATTTTGTTAGGTGTCCTTGGGACACAAAACTCAACTTTGAGTTTAGCTAAGATGAACAAAAGGAACTATTTCTATAACAGTTTGTGAAAAATCATTAGCTAGGTGAAGATGCTGTTTTGAGATGTGTCCCTTTGTATCTGTTTGGAGTTTAAAGATGTGTGTCTGGAAGATAAAGTCCATCTTCTTTTGCTTTGGCTACTTTTATTTATATACTTTATTTTATACAGGTGGCTGTTTAATATAGCAAAGATCAGACTACATCTTTTGTTGTTTAGGAACTCACACATCCAAGCATGCACACACAAAACTGTACCAAGGGAAAATTACATTTAAATATTTAAATATCTCACCTACCTAATAAATCACACGGAAACTTGAGTTTTTAGTATGAAAATGGGAGCAATAACTTTGTAGTTAAGGCTGTACTGAGATTTCCACTTAAACAAGATTCAAACTCTTCTGTTCCATACTTTCAGAAAATTAACTAAAAATTAATTAGATCTCAAAATATGGCACAATAATTCTCCAGTAGACATTTGAATTATCTGCATAGTTTTCTACATGAAAAATGTCCATAACAAAAAACATTTAAAGTAATATCAGAATAATACTTGCCCTAAGATGTCTTAGTTGTTTTTTTTTTCTCTGATCTCTATAGGTTAACTTTAAAATAAAAAAAAAAGTGTGTTTTGTTTTCTGTTTAAATCAACACTTCTATACTTCAAGAAAAGTCTACATAAATACCACGTGTGTCAGAAATGTCATGTTGTTGCCGCTTCTTTTTCTAAACTCTTAATAAGGACACTACAGATCATTTAATCCCTAGCTTGATGCAATTTTCCTCTTGTAAGTGCCCTCAGAGAATTCGGAGGAAACAAAGAATTGCCTGGTGATGTTGTTGCAGAAGATTTTCTTCAAAGGAGCTGCTTTACCAGGAACATTTAATTATTTAGTGAAATATGTCTTCAGTGGAATGCCCTTTATGTAATCTTAATAAAGTCACCATGATCAGCGATGTGCACGCATCCTGTCTGAAAAGCTAATGTTTTTAGCTACTTTAAAGGCATACCAAAAGCTAAGGAAGCTTAGGAGGAAAAGGTTAAAAGAATTAAGTGTGCATAAAATAAGTACAAATGGAGGAAGCAGAAGTAGGAAATCTGCCTGTAAATACTGGAAGGACAATATTAGAGAGATGAAAAGTACTGCTTGTGAATACAGGAAATAAAGTATCTATTAAAGAAAGAAAGGGGAAACTAAGGCTGAAAAGCTAGAATTATTTGCCAAATAGAAAGACTAATTACAGTGTTATCAACCTCTTACAGGAAGCACTGGAAATCCCTTCACTAGAGCTGTTCAAATTTAGGCTTTGGCAAAGCGTCAAACGATGTTCTGCAAAGAACAATGCTTCTCTGGTGAGGTGAACAGGCTGGAGAGAAGCTGATAAAGCGACAGTATTAGCATGGTGCACAGCTGTGTGAGAAAGACACAGTAAATGCTGAAATCAAAAGTAAGTGGTTTTGTTTGAAAAGGGCATAGGCAATTACTGGTGCTTGAATTTAGAAAGTCTTGCTGACATTCTGCACAGTTAAAGAAACTGGAAACTTCTAAAGCTTTTCTCTATTACCTCTAGAATAGCCCTTTTTGGTTCATTATGACCAACAGATTTAATAGTCAAATCATCCTTCTTAATGGCTACAAACTGTGAAGCATTACAAAGAACAGTACTTCACACTCTAAGAAATTCAGTCCATACAATTAAAAATGCCATTTATGCGAAATGCAGGCACTCTGGTTAGGGGGATGTGATAAGAGCTGCTTCATATTCTCACAAATAGTCTGAGGACCATTGATGGATTTAAAGATTTAAGAAAATGAGAGTAATACAGTTGTTGGTCTTCTTGAGTCTCTCTTCTTGTGACTTCACTGTGAGTACATTAGCACAACCAATTTTTTCTTATTTTCAATGCCTATGCCTCTCCCTCTGTTGTTATTTACCCACTTCAAGATTCTACAGTCATTTGAAGATGCCAGTTTGTATTAAAGATGGAAAATTAATATTCTGGGTTATTCTTTCTTAAAATTTTTGGTCAGATGAAACTTGTCAAGTTTTAGCCTATACCATATTTATCTTGTTTAGTTTTAGTTTTACCGTTTCAAAACCTAAGAGTTTTTAATTGGCAGTGTAACAGCAACTTAACTATTTCAGCTAGTCACCCTGACATAAATTAGTGTTTGTATAAAGTAGAATAGGAATTACATACATAAATCAAAATGAAAGTATTTCATACTTGTGTAATTTCACCTTTTGTATCTGTGGAGCTGATCAATACTGATTTACTGCATGGCTACAGTATTTCAGAATCAACTCTTTGCCATACAGAACGTGAACAGTTTTAACCATTCATTGGAAAGCTGGAGATAAAAGGTTCTGTGTGGAAAAGTCCAAAATGGAATGACTGAACCTGGCTAAGATGGGAGCAACTATTTTATAAGTCCTTTAAACTACTACCTTAGTCAAACTTGACCCAAAATTAAAATTCAGATTTTTATGGGAATTTTTATGGGAATGCTGTTGAGATTACAAATGTAGAGGCAAACATTTCCAATCCCATCTCTTAAGAGGAAGGTAGGATAACTACTATCTACAAATGCTTGAACTATTCAGATGCAAAGGATTTACATAAGAAAAACCAAAATATTACAGCTTTTACAACAGCAGCATGTAATTGAGCAATGGATAATGTGAAATAGTTATTTTATGGGAAAATAAAGCCCTCTGGAAATAATCTAGGAAAAATATAATGACAAAAAAACTGTACTTCAAAAGAAATACCTCATACTGGTAGTAAAACAAACATCGGTGTAGATATAACTCTTTGTTGCTTCATATTATTGTTCTAACATTGTTACTCATGGTAAGCTCCCATTTTGTAGGAGTATATTTCACCCAAGTGGAGCTATTTGAAAAGCAAAGAATAAATAAGGAAGAATAAATGTTGACAAGTACCCCACAGTTCCCAGCCAAAAGAGACGGCCAAGCTTGCATCCCTGCTGTTGAACTCCCCTGACCTGTTTGGATGGAAAGATTGCATACATAGAATCATAGAATCATAGAATGGTTAGAGTTGGAAGGGACCTTCAAAGGTCATCTAGTCCAACCCCACTGCAAGGAGCAGGGACATCCCCCACTAGATCAGGTTGCTCAGAGCCCCATCCAACCTGGCCTTGAATGTTTCCAGGGATGGGGCAT
>JAAGAY010133924.1:0-60297 GCA_011801015.1 Ardeotis arabs
GGAAAAAAAAAAAAAAGGCAAGGAGCCCCCCTCCTCCTTCCTCTGCCCGGTGCTTTCCACCCTCGACACACACACGCGCACACACACACCCCATTGATCAATATTTGGCTGCCTTGCTGCAACTTGCTGCAGTCTTTTAAAGGAGTAGTAGAGAGAGAGAGGGAGAGAGAAAGGGGAACTGACAGGAAGGGGTAAGGAGCTACACATGTCACATGTGCTTTCTAAGACTGCCAGGAGCATCTGCAGGCTGGATCTGGTGGAGGATGCTGCGGCAGGTGATACACAGAGGGCTCCAGTCGTTTTTCTACAAGCTGGGCTTATTCGTGAGCAGGCATCCGGTGTTTTTCCTCACTGTGCCCGCAGTCCTGACCATCATCTTCGGCTTCAGCTTGCTCAACCGCTTCCAGCCTGACACTGACCTGGAGAGCCTGGTAGCCCCCAGCCACAGCCTGGCCAAGATCGAGAGGAGCTTAGCCAGCAGCCTTTTCTCCCTCGATCAATCCAAAAGCCAGCTGTATTCGGACTTGCACACCCCGGGGAGGTATGGCAGGGTGATTCTCCTCTCCAAACCCGGAGGCAATATTTTGCATCAGGCTGATGTGATCCTGCAGATCCACCGAGCCGTGCTGGAAATGAAGGTGAACTACAAAGGCTATAATTATACTTTTTCCCATCTGTGTGTGTTGAGAAATCAGGATAAGAAATGCGTGCTGGATGATATTATTTCAGTGCTAGAGGATCTGAGGCAGGCTGCCCTCTCCAATAAGACAACAGCCAGGGTGCAAGTGAGCTATCCCAACACTAAATTAAAGGTATGCTCTTACTGCATGCTTTTGCCAATTAAAGAGGCAGCACTTCATTTCTTGTCCTAAACAGCAAAGAGAAATATTATCGTATCTATCTCTCTATATCTAAATGTGTGTGATCTGGGCTTTCCTTGGGAAGCAGCTGAAACCGGTGCTTTGCTATTGTTCTGTACCAGGAGGGAGGGTTGGGGGGACTGTATGCTAACGCACCAGGAGAAGCGGGGAGTGGAGGACAACCTCGGGACTGGGAGACCTTGCAATGCCTTGAAAGGTTGATACCTGGAGGAAAAAGGGAGAGGAGGTTTGTGGGGTGTTGAGAGGTGGGATTTCGCTATCACCTTTTCCAACCTCACTGGCATGGTGGGATAATTTATCTTTAATATGGCCAGAAAAGGCTTTCCTCAAATGCACAGTGAGCTCCTCTATCTCCCTGCCTCTGCGAGTGCCGTAGGAATAGTGGGAGGTTTGGGCCAGAAGCGATTTCAGGTGTCCTGCCCTCTTTTTCTTTACCTGCATGCAAAGAAAGGGAAGGGAGGTGGATTTTTTTTTTCTCTCTGGTGTGAAAGTAATTAACTCTGCTGCGGATGGATGGACTGGAGTTTTGGGACAGATCCCATCAGCTAGAGGCTTCCAGCAAAGGCGAAACAAGGTAAAAGAGGAAAGAAGTTTCAGTCCTTCCAATTAAAAGGATAAACAATTTGGCACAAATGACCTCAGGAATATTTCCCTGGCACACAAGCACCCATCTGCTTTCCCTCTGATCTGGAGCAATCCAGTTCACCAGAACTAACCTGCTCTGAGCAAATAAGGTGCAAAGTTTACAGGCGGCTGCTGAAAGAAGTTTCTGCGAATTACAGGATATCTGCATGCTCCCCCAGGCATTGCACCAGAGGCAGGGTTTATTTAACAGAGTGTAACAAACTCCCTGGCACACTAATTACTCATGGCTCAGGTTATAGGGAAGAGGAGATGGTCCTTGTACACCAAAGAGGCTTTTTGAGGGTCACCAGTCCCCCTTTTTACAAAGACATCCTCAGGAATGTGGGAGGTATTGCTCTTGCAAGTACTGGCCAGATCTTGAAGTTATAATTTATTTTTTACTGTTTATTTAGCAGTAAAAAAAAAAAAAATAAAGCCAGTTCTTGCCCCAAAAACTGAAGCAGAGACATAGGCTGATTTTATTGGTCTTTTTGTTTCAGTAAAAGGGCCAGATGGGACAGTTGGGATTTGGTCCCGTTGCTCTAGATGTTCCAGTAGTAGTGTTGTGCAGAGTTGTGGCTCTTTGAGTTGAGTGTGTAGAAATGAAAAGGCATCCTTGCTGCTGCTGGAAAGTCCTGAGTACAAGGAGTGCTCAAAAACACCAATTATTCTGAATTAAATATCCGCGAACAAATTCTATCTTTTAGTTTGTTGTGAAGCTAGTCCTACTATTGCAGAATTAAAGTGCTTTGTTTCCATTTTGCTTATTTTTAAAGTCAAGATTAAGATAGTTCAGTGAAGGACACTGATAATCTGGATTATATGTATAATTATAAACTAGCTTTATACAAAAATAGTCATTCTACTCTCTCAATCCAGATTTTTTTTTTTTTTTGTGTAGAGAAAACTTAACTGAACTTGGCAAAATTAGAATGAGCTCACTTACAATGTGTTTTTTAACTAGGAGAGTGTCTACAACTCCTTTTTTAAAGATAAAAGAGAAGGAAAAAATAACCTGGTCTGGATTAGAGATTTAGTGGAATAAGTGATCGGTAGATAATTCACACATAGAAAGGTTTTCCCAAAGCATAGATGTCTGACTCTAAGCACTGCTGAATGCCAGCTAGGTACCTCCAATCCCCCAGGCAGTTGTTGTGTATCGTCTTCTGCATGAAGGAATAAATGCCCTTAAGTACCCAGGTTTAAAGTTGGACCGAGCAGGCAGCCTTCTACCCGCTTCTCAGTGAAGGGAGGTAAAGCCGCCCAAATCTGTGACTGCACTTTAGAGAAAAGCTAACAATTACAACCCATTTCTGCAGATAGGGAGAGTGCCCGGTGTTACCGAGAAAGAGAAACACACTTTGCCACAGTTTTTCTTGTTCTGGTATGATAAGGACTGTTGTGGGACTGCAGTCAGCCCTGAACCTGGTCTTCACCTATGGCCTGTCCTCAGATACTCACCTCTTCTGGTCTCTTTGGCTTCAGCTGCTGGGAATAAATTACTACTTTGTATAGATTAATTCACTAGGTGAGCTCCCTCTTTGTCACCTCTGTTGCCCCATCTGCCTAGCTACAGGGTTAGGAAGTGGTGGGCAAACATCTCTTGCTCTCTTTCAAGCCGTGGCCAAAATATTGGTTTAATCCACTTCCAACCTGTTTTCTCACCTCCCTCTCTCTGCACCTCTGAGCAAAGGCTGTAGAAATCCAGGCTTCTGTCGCTTGTTTTGGGGTGTCTAGCTGTGTGTAACCAGAAATATCTTGAATGCTGCTCCCAACAGAGTAGATCAGCCTCTGGATGTTCAGGAAAGGAAACAACCCCTGTAGCCGTAGCTGTGAGCTTTTTATTTCTTTTTATTTGAGTCATGGCATGAAGGAGTGGTTGGGGCTAGACCTCATGGGAGTGCAAACAAGAGGGACAGATCTGCCTGCCCTTATTCAGAGTGGAACAGCATTCATCGCACTCACTGGTCCATGTCCTTGTCTTAGCTAAACTCTCCTGCCCCATAAGGACCCACCAGGATCTTCTAGGTTTCCTCATTTTCTTGAAGGACTTGGTTGGTAAATGCTGGTAGATTTTGCTTTGTTTTGTTCCTTTAATAATGGCTTCAGAATGAATAAAATTATTCTAAGAACAATACAGTGGGTTTGCAAACCGCAAAGGTGTCCCAGATGTGTTTAGTCTGTAGCTGACACGGGTCAAATGTCAACCTGTACTGGTTTGGGAGCCACAATGACAATGTTGAGCTGTTTCAACCCCTCTCCCGCTCCATCTGGGAGCTGCAAAAAACATCTCGTAGTTTTTTTTCTTTCTTTCAAGCCTTGTGAGCTCCTCTCACTTTGTCCCTCTTCCCGTCTCCTACTGGAGCCCGAATTGGTTTGATTGTCTCAGGAGAGGCTGGCTGAAGGCTGGCTGTGGGTGAGCTCTTGCCAGGTCTTCCACAGGAGCTTTGTGAGAGCCGTACGAACAGGTTTCAGCAAACTGCGCTGGTTTTGAAACAGCTGTTACTGGGCTGCAAAAACTAATGAGACTGCTTGGCTTTTCCAAAGAAAACCTGTCTGTAAGGGGTAATGATTGTTTAATCGTTACTTGGTGTCATGTTGGAAGAACTTATAGCCTTGAATACATCTATCTATCTTCACTGCCCCTCTGTAAGTCGGGAGGTCCTGGTGTCTCAGCTTGCCAGAGGAGGAGCAGAGCGTTGGCACTTACATCCCGAGTGCAGACTGCAGTGTGTTTTACAAATGCCTGAAATGGGTTTAAAACCCACTCTGGCAGCACAGTGTCATTGTAGGCTAGTTTGCTCTTCTGAAAGGCCAGGTGAACCTTGCTGTGTGAAAATGCCTGCTCCCATTGTTTGGAGACACTCTCTAGCCCATTCATAGTTATTGCTAAGCTACGCTGCAGTCTGCAGCCCAGCCAGAAGAGTGACATGCCCAAGGTCATGCAGATAGACCATGGCAGAGCAGGAAAACAGAGCTGGATGGATGAAGTCTTGACTTTTTGAGAGACTCAAAGACTTTTCAGATATGTCCCGGAGAAAGATTGCCCATGCTTTCCCCAGCCCAGGACAAAAAAAAAATGATGTGGTATTTGGAGTCTGGATTGTGCCCTAACCACACAGATTGGGCAAGTCTACACTGAGCACCGACCCTCAGACATCAAAATGTTAAATCGCAAATTTTAAAGAATCCCAGCATCATTTTTGTCAATTAAGACTTCCAGGACAGCTTCAACTTCTCGGTTGGTATCTCTACTCTGTCCTGGGGATAACAGTGTGTATCTGCTTAGATATGTTGTGCCCCTGACCCTAAGGCCAGAATACGGTCTGAGGTACATTTTATTTATTGGCATAGACAGAATTATTGATTACATGGGGATTACCTCTTGTGTACTATCAGATATGAGGAAGGAGATTGGTTTATGACCCTGATCTGCCAATAACTCTATCAAATCTGCTGTGTTTATTAGGAAAAAAAAAAATCACTACAAAGAATGAGAATGATTTCTGAACATAGTCCTTATTTGGAGGAAAAAAAAAAACAAACACGAAAGCATTTTTTTTTCAGGTCTTTCACCTTTACTGTTTCTTTTCATGTTTATTTGCTAGTTTGTCTGAGAAAACATAATAACTTAGAACTTATCTCTCTGAGATCAGAATGAATATGACAACTGCTGGCTGAAAGGAGCCTTTGTAAGCAGATTGGTTTTTGTAATACTGCCTTCAATTAATTAAGTACCAGTCATTTATGAACACTATTTATGAAACAGCAGCCAATAAAACAGACATCGCTGTTACAATATTTATTATAAGCATATCAGCTGGATATTGAATCCTTTATTGCTTAAGTAGAAAAGCTACTGGCATTTACTTAACATCTTGAAACTTGTAATTGCGGACTTGCTACTGGCCAGATTCTCTATTTTTGTCATGATGATAGCTGTACTTTTTAATAAGCCTTGCTTCATTTGCGTTTGTGGAGTCTTTCCCACTACTCTAATATTAATTCTTTCTTAAATGACCCTGAGGCACTGACCACCTCCATGGGACAGAGAGGGCATAAAAACAGAGCCCGCCTACATCAGAGTAGGTATCTGCGTATCAATAATATCCACAAACTGTTTATTTCTTCAGTAAAGTTGGTTCAAGTATAAGATTACTCTGACTCCAAGGACCAGATGCTTCCTCAGAGGCAATGTGGCTCTGTACCCATTTGTGATACCACCTGTCCCAGTCCAAGCATGTGGCTGAGGATCCTGTGAAGTGCTCTGTGGCTGGTAAAAGCTGCTAAGCCAAATCAAAATAATAAAACACAGGAAGGGATAAGATCAGAAGAGGAAGACTGGAGACTGCTGATAGTTTGCATCTCAGTTTCTCTGATCAAGACAGGATTGGGCAGGCTGAGCTCAGTGTAACTGCCCAGTAGAATGAAAGCAAGCTGAAAATGTTCAGAAAGTTTTCCGGCTTAGAGGTTAGGAAAATTTATTTGGAAAGAAATAAGTTGCTCTTCCAACTGTGTTTCCGTACTGTCTGGCAGGACTAGGAAGGGCTTCTGACCCACCTCGCCTGGAGGAGCTGGCGGAGCGGCTGTCTACAGCATGTTAGCTGTGCCTGTATTAGGAGATGTCCCTGAAGCTATCAGCTCTTGAGGACATGATCGAGCAGCCTGCCTACTCCACATGGGCAAGAAATGAAGTGTTTCCTTTCATTGTCAGGAAAAGTCTCCACTCCCTCCTCTGCTTAGTACATTAGGAACAGTCTCTTTCTTAGCTCAGTTAGACCAGGCGTTAAGACAACCCTCTTGCCTAAAAGGAAGGCCAGACTATGAGCTCTGACTGCACCAGGGACATGAAAACAGGTTAACCTGTACCGGGACAAGGTGGCGCAACATAAACAAACAGCAGAAAGACAGCAGAAACCTATCAAAGCAAGGATGGGGTTTAGGGTGCTCTTTTTGCATCGCTGTCCTTCAGTTGTGAACTTAACTTTCATTATCAGTCTCTGGGGTAAATTCCGTCTTCACCCCACCAGGGCTGTAGGCAGCTGGTTCATTGGGTGTGGGGCTCATTCCTTCCCATCGAGCAGCTGAGAGCAGTGGCTGTGTCAAAGACTGCAAAGAAAACATTCTCCATTGACCTCCCAGATGACCTTGGTCAGCTGCTTCATGCCTTCCCAGTTCCTTCCCAGCTATTCCACTCTTCAGTTTTGTCAGCACTTGCTGGGAGACATGGCCTTTTATGCAGTGCCAGGCCTTCTGGAGACCTTGCTGTGATGTGAATAATAATAAAGAAGCAATTGGAGGGTTGTTTGGGTAGAAAGAAAAGAAGATGCAATTGCAAGCCCCTTCAGTTGGTAATGACTGCTCATCACTGTGGATCTGGGATGGATGTCAACCACTTGCCAAAAGTGGAAAGTTCAGCAGCACTTTGCCATCTTCCTACAATAGCTACTTCTCTGTGGACAGATTAAAAAAAAAATCCTTTACTACATATTCAGTTAATTCTTGGCAGTGTTTCTACTCTGATGTAACATCTTCTGATCTCAGCCATCCCTATGCCTTTACAAAATGTCTTTTGAACCCCTTACTGTACTGACTGTGTGAGCTATTGGAGGGCTCTGAAATTCTCCCTCTGAATTTCTGATGGATGAGTATCTTCTGTGGTTGATGCTCCATCCCTGGAAACATCCAAGGCCAGGTTGGACGGGACTCTGAGCAACCTGATCTGGTTGGAGATGTCCCTGCTCCTTGCAGGGGGGTTGGACTACATGACCTTTAAAGGTCCCTTCCAACCATAATGATTCTATGATTCTATCTGTAACAAGAATTAAAACAAATTCAGATACTGCTATGATAGGAAGGCAAGAGAATACAATTAATGAGCCTTCATAAAAAAAAATGTGTCATCTTCCCAGCCAGAGAAAGATGCTTTAACGGAGAGGAGATCCTTAAACCAACATTAACTGATGTGTTCTGTGGTAGAAGTGGGAGGAACTTTGTAAGGAGAAAATTGGATTAATAAATATGTCCAAAAATGTTCTTAAATTCTTTAATGTCCTTTATGTATATGGGGGTATGCATATTACATCCATATCTTTCTTAGTCAGTAAACAATGATGTAGGTGAGGTTGTGCTAGATATTTTGAAAATATTAATCTAAGAACAAAACTTGTGTTAAAGCTTTTCAGACATTCAGAGGTATGAGGCTCCTATGCAGAGCTCTGCACCGTTATTATTACAGAAGTCATGGTGAAAAAACCTGCTGACTAGTTTTCTGAGAGGAGTGAATTGAATTATTAAAATCATGATCTTGCATTTCTACAGAGAGGCTTTAATTTGTGCAGACCCCAGCTCCATTGCACACTCCTAGCTCAAGCAGTGAGATGTGCTGTGTATGGCTGGGACTTGAGCTGAAAAGCAGCTTTAAATACTGACGAAACAACGTCTTCACCAACATGGGAAAGCAGATGCTGTGTGTGATGGAGAAGAGAGGGGAAGACAACAGGAGGCAGAAAGGGCAAGCTATAGAGATTTTTTTTTTTCTCCTTAACTCTATTCACACATTGGTGGGTAATTCCTGCATGGTGCCAGTTCTGCCTACCCAGCAGCAGCTCTATGCATCATCAGGCAGCCCTCCCACAGGCGTCAGTTGGCCACATCAGATTTTCTCTCTGGTTTTGTGTTTTGGTACTAAACGTGCCCTCCTCCTCCACTCTTGCTAGCAAACTGGTACTGCACCCAGGGAGCTGATGGGGAGATCGTAGGTTGTGAGACCAGCATGTCAGTACCTGGATAATATTGCTGAAAGGTTTTGGTCTCATAATGATCTATAACTAGGATGGAAAAAGTCAGTTGACACCACAGGTATGTAATATTTCCTCAATACATATGATAGCAAATGTTTCACCATCTCCTAGAATAATTCTTCTTTAAAAACACCAGTTGCACAAGTCCATATGCACAACCTGCTTGTCTGCTCTGAGGGCATCTGAGAAGGCAAAGGATTGTCCTGCCTACCTGTCACATGCCTTTAAGGCAATGCCATAGCAGAGACTTTAAGTGTAAAAAGCCCAAGTATGCAAGTTGGGATTAAAGATCAAGCTCCCAATGGGCCAGTCTGCCACAATTAATGTCCTTGTGCAGCTGGTGAGAGACCTGGGAGGTGCCAGTGGGTACCTCCACAGGGAAGCTCAAACACCTATGTCCTCCTATAGGGAACAAAAGCATCACGTATAGGACTGGTTCAGTGGGTACCTAAAACTTGTGCCCAAGTTAAATGCCTCAAAAAAATAGAAAATTTACCCTTTTATAAGACAGGGTCTTATTTTTCTTACACCTTGCATAACTGTTTCCACCAGAATCACACAAGTGTTGTCAGTCTGATGGGGAGGTGTTATTCTTACCACACACATGGTGCATTTTTGCACATGTGTCAACAGCTTCGAAAGGAGTGCTACGACTCGGAAGTAGCCATGGAGTGTTTTGCTGCTTCTGTGCTAAGCCACTCATTCACCTGTGCTGGATGTAGGGCGGGCCCATAAAATTTCAGCTGAATCTTTTTCTATCAGAAGTTACAGTACTCTTGAAATCAAAAGCGTCTGTGAAACAATGTCTACCTTGCCCTTAATTTTGTCTTGGGGGAAGAAAAGAGAACGACAGGTTCCCATAATTTTATTTTGATGTGTCCCCAAGAAAATGCTTCTATTTTTTTATGTTGAAATGGTTCTTTTAAAGAATTCTTTCAAAATTCTTTCAGAAATATTTTGCTCTCACTTTATATTGTAGATTAGAAAATAAAGGAGAAAAAAAATGAAATGTTTCCACATGTTCAAACTTTGGGGAAGGAGAGGTCACTCTGACTTGAAAAAGGCAGAGAAATGAAGTCACCCCACCAGCTCTGCCTGGCAGGATCCCTGCGTGGCTGAGGACACAGCCCAGCTCCCCTGGGCATCAATCTATCCCCCAACAGGGTGCTTTGGCTCTTTTAACACCATGTTTCACTGGAGATAAAGGCACTGTATTGATGGGCCAAGTGATCCTCGCTTCCAGTTTCTGGAGCAGGTTTTGTTTGCTGAACAACTTACAGTTCGTTAAGAAGAAAGATGCTATTAGTGGTACTTTATTATGCAACGCAATCTCTTGTTTGATGGGGCCTGTGACTTAAATATAAATCACCTTTTTCCTAACTATTTTCCAGGATGGCTTCTTAGAGCAGATTTTGATTAATTAACTAAACATATTAACAAATTCAGTGCTGAGCAGATGCAGCAGTGAAATATTCATGTGCATTTTTCTCCTTAAAATCCAGACTTCCGTTTGCTCATGTTCTTGACTCATGTCCTATCGAGTGAGATTTTATTCACAGATAAAACATCCTCCAATGGAGGTTTCACCATACAGACTTTTGGATAGAAGTGATAAACCCACTTTGCCTCAGGAGTAGCTGGAAGGTATGGTAAAAAAAAACTCTGCCAGTGGTGTTTCTTTGTTAATTAACATTAATTTTCCTGTCCATAACTGATTTTGTGTCTGCACATAAAAACACAGGTCATTCAGTTGATGCACACCAGATTTATCATTGTAAATTACGTAGAAAGTTGGGGCAGCAGCAAAGAAACATGAGCATTTCTGAATATTGACAAATGTCTCTCCAATCCTCTCTTTCACCAGGCTTCAAGATTAGCACAAATATTAGGCTTTAGGTATATACTCAAAAATAAATTTCACAAGCTTGACAAGCTTAAGAGCTCCCCTACTCTCATAAAGTATTTAATGATATTTCATTTTTGAGAATAATTTAATTTTAAATAAAAGGTTGGGTTTTTTTTTCTCCTAAAAGAATAAAGCTTGTATCCTTACAACTTTTACCATCTTGCCTCTAGTGGAAGATTTTGGATGTGGGAGAAAGAGGAAGGCATCCTTGAAGGGAAAAATTGTGTTATATAAACACCAAATACCGTAGTTGCATATGTTCTGTGGTGTTTTCATCAAAATAGGAAAGTTAAAGCAGGTCATTTGTCACTACTTAACAGATCTGAACAACGCTCCTTTAGGAATTATTCTGACACTTTTTTTTTTTTGTGGAAAATCCAATTAATCTTTGAAGCAGCAAAAATTACAAGGAAAAATAAAGGCAGAATAAGATATTTTTTCACTTTCTTTAGAGTAGCTAAATAAAAAGTAACAGGATAGAGAATAGCCTGGAAGGAAACTCAAAGAAACTCAAGTGCATCCTGAAATGATAGGACCAGTTTGAACTGGGTCTTTCCTATAGTCTTTTCAATGAGGATACAGTGGACAGAAAGTACAACATTTCAGACGCTGCTTTGTGAAGGAGCAGTCTAGGGTGTCAGATGGTGATTTTGGTGCAGGACCATATACTCAAGAACTCATATTCTGCTGCAACTCTGATCTTCCTCTCCCTTACATTGATTTTCCCATCATAAAGGAGTGCTGTGATGCAGCTGGAGAAATTTGGTCAAAGAGCTGTTGGAGTTTTATGACCAATCTCATGCCTCTTCTGTGCAACATCAAGCGGTCAAAGACATAAAAGGTTTATAAGGGTGGTCTAGCCCATTCCCTGGCCTGTGCAACATTATGAGGAAATCCTAACAGAAAAATTAATTCAGGTTGGCTTGGATGGGAAATCAGTCATGTGGGTTGGAAACTGGCTGAAAGATTGTAAACGAAGAATCATGATAAATGATAATGTAACAAGTTTATGGAAGGTATCTTGCAGGGTATCTGGAGAATTTGTGTTAGGTCTGGCCTCATCGATCATCTCTGTTAATTATCGGGAAGTGGAATTGAATTGCACAGGAATGAAATTCACAGATAGTATTAAACAAGGAGGAGATGTCAGCAGCAGCTGGGTCAGAGAATTTACACAGACAGAACTGGAGCAGCTAGAAAACTGAATAGAAAATAAACCAATTTTCTGAAGAGTTTTGTTTGCATTCTGGTCCCTAAAGGGCAATCTAGGGTCCTCCCTTGAAACAGATTCCTGTGAGCTGAGTTTTGCAAATGTCGAACTAAAGATGCAGTGCTTGAATGATAGGACCAAGGTCAAAGACAAAGTTGATGTTAAAGTTGGGATTTTGTGACCCCCACAAAAAGGGCACTCAGTCTTCTGACTTTGACACTGCTTTGCAAGTATGGACAATTCACCACTTGTCCTTCTTCCTTCACCTTCTTGCAGATCAAGTTCTGCAAAGACAGCTCCATATGTTGAGTTTGAATGGTGCTTTGGAGGCTGTAGATGATGCGTTAAGTAATCAGTGAAGCCTTGATAGATTGTTGCTTGGCCTTGGTCCTTTTGTTATCTTTCTAGAATGAAATCTAGTAGTCTTCTGGAGTCTTCTGCTGACTGTGTGGATTTTGGATGGGCCAACCTTGAAGTTGTTTTGTCATGTTGTGCATCATCTGATTGCTCCCCAGCACTTCAAATTTGAATAGCCTCATACCCCTAACGTCACAAATTGGCTCAATTTTGTCCCTGTTGAATTTTGTCATTGATTAATTATATTATGGTTGTGCCAGGGAAAAGTTTTCGTAGCAGACAGTCATAAAAATCAGTTCAGCTGGACAGTTAAAAAATACTCAGCTGGATCATTTCTACTGTTTTTTTGTTCAACTTGAGTGTGGCTGCAGACCAAGTCTCTAGAACAGGTTGGTGATGTTTGTGAAATGGATTCTGGAGTCAGGCCATTTCTCCTCCTTTTCTTGACAATCGTCCACAACATCAGGCCATTTGCTGCAGCAGATGGTACCTGGTCAGGCTGTGACTCTGCCCAGCAGTTGAGGGTCCATGATGTAGCAGTTTGTGGATGCTCATCCAGAAGGTCACGATGGGAAAACCAATCCCAAAGGTGGGATATATTTCTTCTACTTTGAGTCCTTTTACGTTTGGCATCTAACCTAAACTGGGCCCAGTGTACAATCAGAGGAGAGAAGGGTGAACCTCTAGAAGCAATGCATATCACTTTTTTTGAACAACTACATTGGGCCAGGATGAATTCACCCTTCAAAGACATCATGGACCAGAGAAAGAATGTTCTGATCATGCATTCACTTTTCACCTGGTTAAAATTAGGTGAGCTGAATCCCACCATACTTTCATTTCAAATCACTAAAAAAATAATTAAAAAAAAAATTTCATAAGCATAGGAATATACTACATTTTGAGATCTTTATAGCAAAGACTTATGTCAGGTGAAGTGATTCTGAATGACCTAGGGTATAATCTGCATGTACACAGACCAGAGAATAAACTTCCCAGAATAATTCCATAGGGAAAATCAAAGTTTCTTCTCAAGCCCATTGCACCTTTATCTCACACCAAATCTCTGATAGGGTTTTGAAAAACTCTTTTGGGAAATTATTATTATACAGTTGCAAAAGAACTAAAATACGTTAATCTGAATAAGGAATTAGCTTCCACTGAAGGAATGGGAATTAAATGCCATCCTCCTGCAAAATAGATTGCCAGATATTGGCAGTTTATTGCAGTAGGGAGACTGAGATTTTGCAGAGTACTCAGAAGACAAATGCTGAGGTTCTATCATCTGGAAGTGCTTCACCATCTAATTAGTCTTTGGCTTACTTTATCAGAATTTTTCCCTGATATGTATTTGTTTGAAATCCAAAGGTGATTAGATACCACAAGGTCCCACCATCTGCAGTACTTTTGTTTTAAAATTAAAAGTCCATTCCTTCCTATTCTGCCAGAACCAAAACTTTTCCAAGTAGGTTATACTAATAGAAATTGAAAAATCACTTTCCACTCCAGGGGACTTTGAAAAGTTTATTTTAAAAAAAATATGTATTACATTAAAGTAACTGTAAAATGTCTATTTGGGGAAAAAAGTTTTGATGTCTTGCAGGGAAAGGTCTCAGATAAGTTGAAAACGTGGTGGTCGTTATTTTGTTATTATTTACAATGAATATACAACATTTCTTCAGAAGATCTTATAGACAGTAACTAAATATTCATCTTACTTGGTATCTTGAACTCATTCTTAACAATAGCACTACATTAACATTTAAATCTAGGAACACATGTAACCTAACTTTAAGCATTTAATGATGGTATTTAAGTTAGGATTTGGGATATCGTAGGTTTTAGGAGGACTAAAAACCCTAAGAATGAGATTCAGCCCATTTAAGATAAAAATTGCCCTCCGGAGGTACCCCGTTTTGCTCTTCTTGAGCACGCAGCCTGATAGGCCTGGCATTTCTACCCCAGTCGGTTAGGTAGCCTGACTCAGGGCCTCAGAGACCAAATTCTGACTTTTCATGTTTCGAGTCCTGTTCTGGCTGAAGAGGCACATCCAAATGAGAAACTCTGCTTGAAGTTAATAGCTGCTGTGTACTGGCACGAAAGGACAAATACTCAGCCGTGAAATACAGCCACCTTGAGGATGAAGCTATTCAGGTGTTGCATAGCTGACACCACCACCGGACTACAGAGTTTGAGCACAGGAATTAGAGAAACTCTGAGCCAGCTGGCAGCAAGGAGAGAATTAAATATTTTTTTTTAATTTTTCATCCTTCCTTCCCATTGAGTCTGCATAAACCTGGATTAGTGCTCCAGTCCAGTTCACCGCATGCCACATGAATTGCTGCTCCCAGGTTTGCCAGGGAGGAGGTGCAGCAGAAGGGAAGGGACCCTTCCTTTGGCAGCATCACCAATTTGTACTGTGAAGTACAGCGACTGAGGAAACTCCAGCATCAGATGGGAAGGTCTGTGGAGCATGGGCAGCTTCTCCAGGTGTTTGCACAGCACCTTGCACAGCAAGGTCCTGGGCCGTGCCAGAACCTCACTGGTGACCAGAGATTATGGTCTGAACTGAGAGCTCGGCATCTGCTGTACCTTGTGTGGGTCCTCCCAGGCCTCAGCAGCGCAAAGACTACATCGAAATTATTTGCTCCCAGCATGTGGAGCTTGATCAGTGGCAGTTGTTAGCAACTCCTGCAATCTCTAGATGCTGATTGTTTGTGCTGATGTAAAATTTTGAGGTTATCACATGCTGTTGTTTAACACTTGTTTATCACTGCAAATGTGCTCTGTGCTTTCTGAGACAGCAGGGGCACTCTCTCCCACAAAGTATGGCTGAAAAAAGTAAACAAAAGCTGGCCCTCGTAGCGTTAGCAAACTTCCAGTGGAAGAGCTCTCCAGTGATGGGGGACAATGAGAAGCCCAAAATGATTCTGCCGTGAGCTTTACTTTTTTGACTAGAATAAGAATTAAAGAAAACATGTTAGAGAATCACACATGACAGCACCTTCGTCGCTATAGGCTACTAAGAACATAAGATTTTATCATGAAGGGCATATGTTACAAGGTGATCTTGAGACAGATTTTACAAATGTAGAAAGTATTTGCTGATGTTCATATGTGAGGGGTGAAAAATCTCTCTGAACAGACTGAATTCAGAAACACCTTGGGTGGTAGTCAGCTATCTCATATGCAGATCCAGAACCCCACCTTCAGTTATATTTTAATGCATAAATGTAGGCCTATTAAATGTCTCGTTCCCACTCCCCCTTTCCAGATTCTGGTCCAATGCTAGGAAAAAAAAAAATGAAAAACATCTGAAACTAGACATTTTTTTGGCTCTCTCCAGCTAACAAATGGCCAAACTCATTAAAAACCAGTGCGTGCTGGAGGGAAGGAGAGGGATGCTTCAGGCTAGAGAAATTGCTTCACAGTGCCAAATTTGAGATTAAAAAAAGAGGAAAACTGATTAATTGACTCTTTAAAAGGAGGAATTTCCAGCTGGAAGTGTTAAGTGTCCTTAACTGTATCTACTTTGTACAGTACCTTGTTGAGCACTGTGAGAATGGAAGCTCCTGATAGGACTCGGGTAAGAGCACAGCAGTGCCTTGCATTTGAAGGCTGGGCTTAGTTAAGCCTGCAAACTGCTTATCTGGAAGTTAACCTCAAAGCCACACTGGCCCCAGAATCTCACCACATCACGCTTGGCTCTGTCTGATTCGTTATTTCTTTTCTTCTTCCCTCTGATAAAACATTATCGCAACGTTTCAGTACTTTGACTGCTGATCCCCAGAGAAACCAGGAAGAACAGAGACGAGAAAATTAGAGATGTTTGCCAACATAAAACATAATTTAAAAAGAAAAAAAGTACCCTTTTCCTTGTCAGTATTGAAACTTCAGATTGTAAGATCTTAAATGATTCCTGTAGATCTGCTTTACTTCTGACTTTTTATTCTCTGATGTTTGTTTTTTAACATTTCCTTTAGATGAAGTAATAAAACCAGGCAAATCCAATTCCTTTTGCTTCCTGGCAGGTTTTCTTCCTCTTTCTGGTGTGTATTGGACTTCGAGTGGTGTAGGGAAAACAGTTAGAAGAGGTACAGAGTGGGATGCACACAGTGCAAGAGGGCCTGCAAACCCGTCAGTGAAAATATGTGGTGCCTTTTTAGGATCTCCTTTTAGGGACAATTATTTGATCCCATTCTCATCCCCCCCCCAAAACCCTTCAGCTTGGGCATGTGAAGTGAGTGACGAAGTTTTGCAAAAAGTTTTGTGCCTTTTTGCTTTTGTTGATATGGAAACATGACAGGAAATAAGTTTTTATTTATTTTTAGTGTTTCCTGCTGTCTTTTTTTTTTTTTTATGTTAGGAATCAGGTTCTTGTTTAGCCTATAACTTTATGAGCTTCAAGAAGGCTTCAAGATTAAACCTTTACAAAAGACAGAAAGCATTCTGGTGGAATATTGTCCAATTAACTCCTATTTGAAGAAAGCAATTACCCTCTTCAGATAACAAGACTCGCCTGGAATTCACTGGGGCACAAGACAGCTTTAATTCATTAATCTTGTTTATTTTTTATTCTCAATTTCATTCAAATCCCTGCATTTTGAAGAAGGAATTCTTTGTTAAAAAGATGAACAGTTACATTCTTTCTCCCCCTTCTCAGCAGCTCATTTCACTTTTTTCTTTGTCAATGTGCTGAAAAATCCACAATAACTGTGAAACTTCCAAAGATGTCTTCCAGCCATGTTATAGAAGACACTATCTTGGTGTGTCACGCTTTAGAAATGCACAGGGGCTGAAAATTGGGCCAGGTGGACCACTGTCCTGCACTGAAAATACATTTCTTGCCTTCTTACTCTCTTTGTAATTTTCTTCCTTTCCGTAGAATATTTTTAACATTGAGTTTGAGCTGTGGATGAAATCATGGAGTATTCTTTAATATAAAGTATTCATGTTACAGATTCCTAGAGTTTTCCAAATATGAAAGATGGTAAAAGTGTTCTTCACACACATGCCTACATACGTGAGTGTGAGTGTTTAACTGTATATATCCAAATTTTGTTGGTTTGTGCGTGTCCCTTGAGGTACTCCTGTCTCCTTAGTGATTCATTACCACGTTCTCCTTGGCACAAACAAAATCCTTTTGGATGAACCCTAGCTGTGCTAGGGAAAAAAACTCAACTTTTTTTTTAATTGGACCTGGGTATTCTTCATGGCTTAGCACCCGGCAGAGGCCTAAATGTTGTCCCAGTTTGCATAAGTGGTGGAGGACCACAACTGTACTGTGCAATGCAGGAGCTTGGATTTCCCCTCCTAAAGTCATGTGGCAACTCCTCACAAAAGTCTGTCATAAAGCAGGATCTGAATACATGAAAAATATGAGTGCTGTCCTGCTTGGTGATGTGAAGAAGCATGGAGTTCCTGGGGTAGAAAAACAGTTTTTGAGGAAATCCCCACACCTCAGTGCAAAGTTCCCGCTTAGCTGAATCAACCCGCTGTGCTCTGCAGCTGACCTGCAAAGAGTGCAGGTGGGGGAATGCAGCCAAAAATCTCCAGAATCAGCGCACGGCCCTGTGCATGGTGAGAAGAAGCCACTGACTCATAAACCAAGTCCCTTCTTTCCAGACCAGAGACAGAGGTGAAGTTATTCACGCCACGCTCTCTGTCTTCCCCCACTGCTCGCTCTTTGCATGTTGACCTGTTAGAGGCCGTTGGGGAGAACCCCAGAGCTGGAGATCGGGTTTGAATCCTCCTGCACTGTATTGGGCCCTATGCACAGGTCCAGGGCAGCACCACACGACCATGCAGAGGTTGCAAACCAGGTGCCCGGGAGTAGATAGATGCCAGCAGGAAGAAATAACACGTGCTACCCAGCCTGAAGTGTGACTTTTGGGGTGGAAATGCTTGAACTTTCCTATTCTGCTGCTGGAGCTGGGGATCAGTTTAGGGTAGCTAAACCCAGCCTTGAGTTATTGGCATTTTCTCCTTCCTGCCTCCCTCTTTTTTGCACCTCCAGTCTCTTTAGGGCACCCTAGTCCATAGCCCCACTTTTATTTTACAATGATAACAAACTCCACTTATTTTGCATCACTGACCACTTTCTTGCTACATAAATCCCCCCACAGAGCACAGTTCCCACTTGCTTATTTTGTCCACAGCCATCCCTTGGTCAGGAACCCATTAATGGACGGACAGGGGAAACTGTGCTGATCTGTGGTGATTGTTTTTACCATCATCCTTCATCCTGGGGGATTTAGGGGCTAGATGCAGCCTGACTTTTTGCTTTGTGGTACCAGGGAAGCTCTACTGGCAGGGACAGGCAGTGAAAAGTAGAAGGTTGAGCCCAAGGTAGCTGCCTCGAGGGCTTTTCGTAGAATCATAGAATCTTTAAGGTTGGAAAAGACCTCCAAGATCATCAAGTCCAACCATCAACCTAACATCATTATGTCCACTAAACCATGTCCTGAAATGACATGGTTTGATCCTGGACAGGGCAGAGCAAAAACTCAAAGGACAATATAAACTGGGGAGGGAGATGTGGTTCTGTGCCAGCTGGAATAAAGAGGACAGTGGCATTTTAAGACCTCGCCTGGTAGATTTACACACCTGGGTTTACCAATGACTTGAGAGGTCCTACTGACATGAATCTCCTGTGGAAGGTAAATTGATGTCACAAGTTTTGCTGAGCCGCCTACTGCAGGGCTTCCTCTCCTGCCATCTCACCAGTCCCCAGGTCGCTGGGCACCCAAAACCATCTGCGGCCTTCATGCTTGGATACATCTCATGGGGCCGGGGTTCAGCCACCAGTCCAGCCGCAGCTGCCTGAACTGCCAGTGCCAAAGCTATTTCGCTGCTGTGCCTGTGATCCTGCTGCTGGTGAAGGGGAGAAGAAAAAGGCAGATAAGCCAACTGTGCCCTGAAATTACCTCCCAGCGCTTGCAGTCCTCTTTGTAACCCCTCCATCTTCCAGGAAAACCCTTCCCCACGTAGGGTTGGTGTGCAATCACAGTCAATGTGGGTATTACTCAGCAGCTTCAAGGACACCACTGTGTCCTTGGGTGCATGGGTACAATTTAGGACAACTGGGGACAAAACTGTGCTGGCAGTGAACTGGGAAGTAAATCCACCCCTCTTTTCCCAGGAGAACTGGGATGGGATCTGAGATGGACCAAATGGGAATCTGACCTTGAGAGTGAAGGAGTCAGCTGAGTGATGAAGAGCTTGAAGATAACGCAAAGAATACAGGAGGCTTAAAAAGGAAGAAAAGGTGAAATACAGTCTAGAAGCAAAGGTTTGGTGTGGAGTGAGCTGATCTGGAAGGGCAAGGGCTTATCTTGCATTTTCATTCCTAAGGGATGTGCAGGGGAAGCAAAGGTGGAGGAACAGCCTTTTCCGCTTTCCCTCTGGCCTTCTGCTCTCTTGACAGCTGAAAACCTGATGGCGTGATACTGAAGGAGCAAAGTGGGGAGGACCACTCAGAAATACAGTGTGTCCAGTAACAGAAGCTCCTTCGCACAGAAGAAGTCTCCAGTAGCAATCACACTCTGCTATGGCACCCTTATGAATTCCTCCATAATTCGATTTAATTGGAAGCAATAGATCTGTGTTAGGAACACTTCTCTTATTCTCTGTTACTAAACCTGTAAGTCTCTTGAAATACTTTTCTCCTGTTCTCATCTCTTTTCAAATTACTTGGTCAAAAACTAGAAACCCAAAGGAGTAAAGGAAAGGAGCACAAATGCAGACTCATCAGAAAGAGGTGCGGGGTGGCTCTGGTTGCCTTTCAGATGTTCTGGGTACACATCTCCTTCATGTAAAAATCACTCTCTTGATCCCTGATTTCACTGGGAGAAGGCTCAAGGTCTGTGTTTGTTAACATGCAGGACATGCCTGAGAAGGGGCCAATATAAGCCAGAGATGACAAGGTAGGTCAGCTAGTTTTGTGTTTGCATCTGCCACTGAGGATGAATTAATCTCTCCTAACTTTTTCACCTGATAAAAGCTAAGATCAAGTCTTGTGCTTCTGCTGTAAACAGAGACAGGCAACTGCAGTGGGCAGGTCTGGTTTTCACCTGTACCTTAGGACGGGGTGAATCATCCTTTGGATGTGCTTGGCTCTTCCCAGTGATTATAAAACAAATTTGCTTGACTAGCTGGTGAGCTGAACCTCATCACTACCAGATAGCTGGAAATAACTGGATTGCTGCTTATTGCAGCAGAGACCTAGAGGATTATTTCCTGGACAGCTTTTCATGGCCGCTTTCATACATTTTATTTTTGCTGAGTGAACAGACCACACGGCTGTTGCTGCGTCCCTGTTCCCAGCCAGCCAAGGTGCATTTTTACCTCAAATGCGTTGCCCTCAGGGCTCGCTTGCCGTGGACTCTCTGTCACTGAGCCGTACAGAATAGCTGCACAGGGACAAGCACAGCAAGCAGTCTGGTGGGTGTGCAAGAGCACCTACACAGCTCTGAGGGTAGGAAAGCTGCTGCGCTGACATAAATCAGCGTTATATGCAACCATTTGAAGGAGATACTTCAGGAATTGTTCGTAATTGGTGGCAGTGTAAAAGGGATCAACTGGTATAAGGTCTCCATGGATAACTGTACCAGGGACAAGGACAGAGAAATCAATTTGATCGGAGAGAAAAAAAAAAATCCCCCCAAAGTTTTACAATGAGCTAGAGGGAGGTAGGAGCAACAAAATATGTTAAACCTTAGGTAATGTCTCAAAGAAAGGTTAGGTAATGTCTCAAAGAAAGGAGATTTTAATTCTATTTTACCTTGAAAACTTTAGATGAACTAAAGAAACTGACTTCATCCTAACCTCTGTGGATTTTAGTGTAATACTTTCTATGACCTCCTTTTGGTAGAGTATGAAAGTCCTTATCACAGGGAGAAACAACTGCATTGATCTCATTAGGATGCTTATCACATCATATATTTCACCGGACATTCCTGGTTGCCCTCTGTTGAACATTTTTAAACTTTTAAGATAAAACAGAATTGAATCAGGATTGCATGCTTTATCCTAACATTTCTAGAATGTAGCTTGATAATTATCCATCACTCCAGTTGATAAAAGGTAGCAGTTAAAGAAAAATAAAAATAGAGATAAATTTGCTGGCAAAGGTTCTTCAAATGTACTTGAATGATCTGATGGTAGGGTACAGGAGCTCCTCTCCTCCTTGCCAGGGATCCAAAATGACTTTTAAACCTCTCACCAGCCCTGGCATCCACTGGGAACGGTGCTGGGAAGGCGGGAGCCTCAAAAATACCTTAAACTCTGGTTTTCCCATGAGAGTGAAGTCAGTGGAGGCTGGTGCCATTCAGACCGGGGAGGAGAAGACAATCTGCCCAAGGCTTGTGTGGCAGCGGGCAGTGACCATGCAGAACCCCAGGGATGGGAGTCAGGGCTGTGGCGGCTACACTGAAACTATTAAGGAAATGAAAAAGGTCCCAGGTAGTTTAGTAGTAAGGGAGTATTGCTAGTATCCCTCTGGGCTGCATGCAGAGACGATCTATGCTTACATTAGCACCAGCAAAAGATATTTACCTCAGGAGGAGCAGCTGTTTTTGTTTAACCTGAGAGGTCCTGCACTCAGATCTAGAGCAAGTCAAGCATCCTCAGGCCGTTTACATATCTTTTTAGGATATTAAGGGTCCAAGCATCCTTTACAAGCAAGTTTCTAGCCTGAAATGTGGTAGGGGTTTATTCTACATCCATCTATTCACCATTAGTGATTTTTACTGCTGAATGGACGAGGAGTTTGGATATAATCACAGAACTGAATTTTCAACTACGTGCATAGATTTTCAACCATGTGTAAGGCCAGGTCTGCAGAAACGTGGGTGACAAAATCCGTCATCCTGGGGGAAGAGATGGATGATGCTGTTGATATCTGTCATTCCTCGCTCCTCTGAGAGTCCTTAGTTCCTATCCTCCTCCCTCTCACTATCTAAATCTACCACATGGCTTTGGGGCATCTAGAAAACAAGAAGAGAGTACATAAAAAAAAAACAAAGCAAAGGTTTTTGCTTAGCCTCTGTTTAAGATCAAATATCACATGCCTCAGCAGGTTCATGCCATTTTTAAAGGTGGTTGGATCTGGAGAGAATTAGTTGCCATTAGAATGGACGATGACCCTTTTTTTTCCTCTGGGAGAACAGATACTGTGAAGTTTTCACTAGATATTAAAAAAAAAACCAAACAAACAAAAAAAAAACCCACATAGATACAGCCTGGGAATCTGAAATTCACGCTCCAGCCATGCCAGTGATCTTGATAAAGGCAGTTATCATCTTGTGTTGTAGATCCTCTGGAGACACATGGGTGTAAAATGGTGTACAACCAATAAGTGTTATTATTACTCTATTTTTCTATTTTTTGTGTTTACTTTTTTGTGTGTAAGATCAGAGAGCAGCAACATACGTAGGTAAAATGTGTAAGGGATCTGCAGTCTGGAACCAAAACTATTGTTATGAAGTTAAAAATAGCATCATATAGGCATATACCAGGAAGGGTGTGCTAATCAACAACAGGAAGTGCTTTTTTTTTTCATTGAGGAGCTAGGCAGAATGAGGAATCTTGTTCAAAACCTCTCTGGTCTTCCAGCCTCATTTATACAGGTCACTGTGGCCTCATTTTCTTTCCCAAATATTAGATTTAGCCCAAGAGCTTAGCCATTCACGTCTTCTTTTTTTCACCAAGGTTGTCCTGGAGGACAACAGAGAACTTGGGATGAATAACCCCTCTGAAGTGTCCATGAGACACCAAGAGGTAGCTAGGCCCCTGGCTTTGAGGCCTCTAGGAAATTCCTGAAAGTCCTATTGGCAGCACTAGGTCTTCATTTTCCCATACTTCAGTCTCCATCTGTAAAATGGGCCAAAAGGCAATTTTTTCCTACATCTTCCGTCTTCCT
This sequence comes from Ardeotis arabs, assembly GCA_011801015.1. NCBI lineage: Eukaryota > Metazoa > Chordata > Aves > Otidiformes > Otididae > Ardeotis > Ardeotis arabs. Next base: position 22,703 of record JAAGAY010133924.1, read on the forward strand.
TGCTGAGATTGTAACCACTGCTGTGACAGCCCTGCCGAGCACAATAGGACCATCCCAGCCAAAACCAGGACAATCTCACTTGGAGCATTTGGCAAAGCCAACATGTGAGCTGTATTAGAAAAGGGCCCCATTTTCCCAAACGCTATGGTGGCAGGTTCTTGTTTGCATTCTACAAAAGCAGCAAAGGCAAAACCCTTGCATAAATAGGAAGCAATCTGCCTTTGGAAGGAAGGGGATGGACAAAACGACCTCAAAGCAATTCAGCATTGGTGATTTCCTCGATTCCATCTGAAAGCTCACTCTCTATTTTGCTGACATATGAGCTGGGTGCCTTATTGTACATCAGTGTAACAAATAGCCGTTATCTTCTGTTTCATGGGAGATACGGCAGAACATGATTTATTTCTGCCTGCTCTGCTGCCTCGTTTGAAATGTTGCTGTTGTTCGGTGCACCTTTCGCCGAGGAAAGCAGATGGCCATCACAAAGTTTCCCGTAACCTTGCTGTGCATGCTGCATAGCCAATCAATGAAGGCTGAATTACAGTCCATGGTCTGAGTTTGGAGCTGTGCTGCTAACGTATCCTGCAGTGGCTGAAAACGCTTGAATGTCAACACTGCATATATACTGAGGAAATATGACATTTCTCCCTAAAATTTCAAAGCAGTGCCAAAGGGAATTTTTAACTGTAAACTTACTTCCGATGTAAGCAGGGACTGCATTGCTCAATCCTTAATTAGCAGCTGGGAAATGTACCTTTTGTGAGTGTGTGACTATTAGGTATGACCCCCCCTGGGGAAAAAAAAAAAAAAGAAATAGAGTCAAAATAATAGCATTCTAACTAAAAAAAAAAAAATCCTTAAAAATAGAATTCTAACACAAAATGCCAGAGATGAGGATTTTTTTGGAGCCCAAGCAGCACCAGCTGCCCCTTGGTGCTAGCTGTTTCTGCTTATATGACATTTGCAATGAGGCTTTAGGTGATTTGAGAAGCTGGCATTAGACCACAAATCACCTTTCATGTTAGCTCGTGCCAGGATAACTCGCCAGAAGCCATTATTTCAATGGGAAATAACAGCTGGGAATAGGGAAAAAATGAACTTCTGAAAAGCACTTTGTCACATTCCCTGAGCTGTGGCAGGCAAATGCTGAAAACACTGCGAGCTCCTGCCATGAAAGCAAGCATAGGCAGGAATTTCTCAGTGGGAGGATTACCTCCTTTACATACCCAAGACAAGGCAAGTATATAAAACATTTGCAGCACTGTCTCTCAATTTCTGATATTTATTTGCTCTGCGAGCAGACATCCCAGAAGACATCTGTGTTTCGTAAAGCCTGGTACCTTGCTTCATTGATTTTTCCTTGGGACGGGAATCACTACGGCGAGCAGGTCTGGCAATTTCAGATCACGACCTGCGTACAGCACAGGTGTTTCTAGAAATGGTTAATGTTGGATGTAATAGATATCAAAACTGTCTCCCCCAAATGCTTCTGGCCTTTTGCAGGTGACTACTTCCATGTGTATGCGTAGGGCAGAGCACCTCCCAAATTCAGGCTGTCAGTCAGCTCATTCCCATAGCTCATCTAGACAAAGAGTATTATCTCATCTGAACTCGCTGCTGCAAGATGTTTTATATATTAACTAACTGGTTAATTATATTTTTATGAAATACAAAAGAAAATAAATTTGAAAACTTTTAATCCCATTTACACAAAAAAGGGCAAAATGTGGTTATTTGGTGTGCAACAGACATTTAATCCCTGGGTTTAGACTTTTTGATCAAAGAGTTTACTTGTGCTAGGACACTTTTATCCAATCTGCTGAGCTGTCTTCCTCAGTTTGCAACTGAGTTTGATCTTCTAAATCCTTGAAAGAGGCACAACACAGGTATTCTAGAGAACTAGAATAACCAGTGGCTAACAAGCAAGAACATTTCTTACAAAATCTTTCTTTAAAAAAAAAGAAAACAAAAAAAATAAATTGGACCAGATAACTGTACAAAAACATAGTATGATCTGGTAAATAGATGGGGACTGATTCTGGGTGCACCTGATGAGCCCTTTACTGATTATCATGGAGTTTTTCTGTTCTAGCATATACTGAATTAAGTGAGACCAGAGTGAGGATTATATTCTTGAAATATAAAAACCCAAATCCTAGCTAAATCAACGTGTAAGATAGATTCTTATCTCTGTGCCACTGATAGAAATCCATGACATTTCAAATAAACAAGTCAAAAAGTTTTACTTTAATGGTACCGTTCTAGAGCTGTTAAAGTGGATCCATCTGCATTTACATCTGTACTGAAGAACCAGACCTCCTTTCCTACACATTTCCAACTTTTTAAAAGCATTTCCAAAGTGTCAAAAAATCACATAACTTCCAGAAATTGATCTTAATCTCAAAGTAATTGGAGATTTGTTGTTGTCTGTCACAGTTAAAATGCTGGAAAATGATCCTCTCCCACAGGGTGAGGAGCTTGCATGCTACATTTCAGTCCCCGAACATCTTGGACTGCAATGAGTATCTGGGCAGTGCCTGAATTACAGCACAAAATTGCAAATAAGTCTATAATGAGTAAGGAACAGAATTGTGGCAGGGAATAGGGATGCGTCCCAAAGCCCACTGAAGTGAATGGCACGACTGCACTTGACCGCAGTGGCCTTTGAGTCAAGCTCTTGGCATGTCTGTGAAAGGAAGATAGAGTCAAACGGTATCGCTGTATCACATCTTGCACAGGATAACCACATGCTCATCTTTTTTACTTTCCCTCCCAGGATGGAAGGAGCAGTTTTATTGGCCACCAGCTCGGAGGGGTCATGGAAGTACCAAACAGCAAGGACCAGAGAGTCAAATCAGCCAGAGCCATCCAAATCACTTACTACCTCCAAACGTATGGCTCTGTCACCCAGGACCTCATTGGGGAGAAGTGGGAGAGTGAATTCTGTAAACTGATGCACAAGATGCAGCTGGATCACCAAGATCTGCAGCTCTACTCACTAGCGTCCTTTAGCCTCTGGAAGGACTTCCACCAGACCAGTCTCTTGGCCAGGGGCAAGATTTTGGTGAGCTTGATGCTGATTCTCCTGACTGCTACCCTCTCGAGCTCCATGAAGGACTGCCTGCGTAGCAAACCTTTCCTGGGACTCTTGGGAGTACTCACTATCTGTATTTCCAGTGTCACTGCGGCAGGGATATTTTTCATTACTGATGGAAAATATAATTCTACTCTGTTGGGAATCCCTTTCTTCGCCATGGGTAATTATTTATCTTCATAATAATAGGATTAACAGAGCTTAATGACAGGATTGTAAATTACATCCTGGGTTATAAAGTGCAGAATTTACCTAGAGTGAAAGTCTGAGTCGTTTTCATCTTGTTAAATCGATCTGTGCCTTGCCAAAAAAAAAAAAAAAAAAAGTAAAAAGGAAAAAGGAAACAAAACAAAGCAGTAGCAACGATAAAGAGCAAATGACGTTGCTGGAATCTCGGCCAGTATGAGAGGGGGGCAGTTTTATTGATCTCTGTTACAAAACGAAGGAGAAATTGTTATTGAAAACTAGTCAGCTCAGCAGAGAAAATGGGTATGTGTTGACCTGACTGTAATGGGAGGCCAGCAGAAAGAGTCAGTTAAAACAGGAGGGTGCTGAGGAAGAAAAGCTTTTAGCATCCTTCCTGAGGAGGGCTGCTCTTCCAGCTTTGTCTGAGGGGCAGAGGGGAACAGGTTGGTGTAAGAATAAGATTGATGGACTTTATCTCAGAGAGGAGATTATTGTTGTGGTGTTTGCCAGGCTGTAAGCAAAGGGGCCTGTCAGTATCCATAGCGCATAATCCCTCGGTTTGTGAAGTCCTGGATCAGCTGCAGAGATTTCCTTCATGTTGCACCCAGGCAGGGGAAAGTGCGGACAAAGAACAAACAGAAACCCCAGCTCTTTTAGCAGAAGAATTGTCTTTGTTCTTTCTGTTCTCATTTCTTTTCCGAGCACTTTTAGTGCATCTGTGTGGTTAATGAGTTTTCTGGGAAAGTACATTGGAAAGGGAGAGGGAAATGTGCCCAAAATGACTTGCTGAGGCATCTTTTTTTGGGGGTGATCACATCCAAGTTTGTCAGAGTTTCACCATATTTTGAGTCTGAACCCCAGCGACCACTCTGCAAAACCTCAGCAGTGGCAGCCCAGACCCAAAAACCTTCATGCTGGCTTTTTGATTGCAGGAATTCTTACCTGTGGACAGATTTTGCATCTTTACAGTTAATTTCTTAAGTTCCGTTAGTGCTTGTAGTACTCAATTCCAGTCCTCTACTATGGTGAGAAATAAGAAAATGTACAAAGCCACAAGCTAGACTCAAGGTTTGGAGAAAGGTCTTATATTTTCTTGAAAACCTCAAACCCTGCAAAAATTACATTTTCTTGCTCTTCTCCTCAAGAAAAGGAAAGGGAAGAGTGAGGCAAAAGACCCCAAGGAATTACATGATTGGTTCAGCCTTATTAATACGGTTAAAAAAAGCTGTGCCAATAATTCAATAATGCTGAAAAGAAAGTGCTGAGAGGGGGAAGCGCCCAGCAGGAGGAGCAGAGAACCTGCCAGGTTGTGACAGGGATGGATCTCGACATGAGCAAGGGGTGTGGGCTTAGGGAAAAGAAATCTACGTGGCAGAAATCTACAGTGGGGAAGGGGAGGCTCATGTGTGTGGTCAGATTATGGCAGCCTTTTTGTTGGATGTCAGGAGGTGCGTGTCAAACAGCGAGGCCAAATGGCACTGCCTTGCTTGTGCAGCAAGTTGAAGTAAAGGCAAGAAAACACTGAAGTGATGAAAAGCATCTTCCCTCAGTTGTTTATTCTTCTGCTGATGTCCCTTTTTAGACAGCTGTAGAGAAGGCTGACCCATCTTTGGTTGGCAGGTCCCAAATTTGTCACTCCCAAGGAAATCCCAAACGATGCCTGTAGGTGAAGCTCATCTTCAGGCTGACATCAAAAGCAACAGCATCCATACAGGCCAGGAGCATCAACTGAAACAGCAGTAGCATTGCATGCAGTTTATAGGCAGCCCACAGTCCCAGGATGAGGGAAAGGTGGGAGCTTCTGAGAGCAGAGTGGCTCAGTTTCCCATCAAGGATGGTGGTAATCCAGGAGTTTGTTTGCTGTCTGGGGAAAAGCAATGTTTTTAAGTTTCTGTTGTTTTGCGCTGTCATTCTTGTCACAGCCACTGCCAAGAGCAAAAGAAAAGGAAAAAAACCAGCACTCTTGAAGTGAGATATTTGCAAGAATTGCTTCTATAACATAATATTGAATGAACTTCAGGTTGAAAAAGTAAACATTTCAGTAACCCTTCTACAGAAATTTCACTCAGGAATCTCAGACTGAATTGGAAATATCATTACAGAACAGCTTGCAATGCCTGGGAACTGCTGCTGGTAAATACTAGGCAAGAGTTTTACAGTTTGGTGAACTAAAAGACAGGAAGCACGTCTTACCAAAGTCATAATGGTTTACATCCTGCAAAGTGCCATGTGCTTTTAGTCCCTTAAATGACAGTGCCAGGTCACGAGACCTTGCTCTGCCCGTGTTATACCCGGGGCCTCACAGACCTGGGGTCCTCACAGGGCAGGGTTTGCTCTTGAACCCTGTTTACATTAACTGATCTGACACCTTAGAGTAGATCTACTGAAGACCCCAAGGCTTCATTCTGTGGGTCAATACATAGCTATGTCCCATGTTGTACCAACGTCCCTCTCTGCTAGAACAGCCGAAAGCAAACAATAAATACATCAAATAATAATTGAGTCAATATAGAAGAAAAAGTGTGTAAAATAGAGTTTCGCAGAATTACAAATGCCAAATTTGCAAGTCAGCCTTTCAAAGTCAAGTTACTTCGATTTAAAAAATAAAAGCAATGAACAGACAATAACAGCCACAAAGTGCCTGCAAGTGCAACGTTACGCAGAATATAAGGGCAAACTTAATCCTGGCAGCTCCTAACTTTGGAATGTTCCGACGTGACATGCAAAATGTCTATTTTTTTGATCAAAAATATACAGCTTCTTCTAACATTAACTTTTCAAAGGATTAATTTTTATAGAAATGTTGTGATGTTCGTCTGCACTTGTCCTTTTTCCTGCAGAGATGACAGGATGCTGCCACGTGAATGACAGAAATAACCCTGGACTCGTACAAACATTTAGGTTCATAATTCGCATTGGAGTGCAGAGCTTCTGTGGATTTCAGTGGGTGACAGAAGCCTATATAAAAGTGAAATGTTTAATATTTTTCTAGATTTGGACTGAATGACCTACACATTAATTTTTTACTGTAGTCCTGCTGTGAGGGAACGGCCTGCTGGGATAAAGCGTATCTCTGATATACTGGGGGAAGAGTGTTGGCTCAGGTTGGCTTTTCTCTTCTTTGTCCTTGAAGGTGAGAAACTTCAGTCTTAAGTTAGGCATGAGGACAGTGGTGGAAAATCCTGCTTGCTCTGATTCCTTCTTCCCGATACCATGGTCTTCTCAGACAGCTACCACAGGAAAAACGGTTTCCCCAGTACAGCATCTATCACTGGGTTTTCGAAGTCAGTGAGGAGCAACTCTTCAGAAAGGTCCTGTGCAAATAATGCTCCGGCTGCCAGAATCTCCTGCAAACAGGAGCAAGAGGTGCAGATTTTTAGCTGTTCATACCCCAGACCAATGACTAAATGTGGTCAGTTATTGAAAAGGTGACTCTTTAGTTTCAGGGCTTCCTCCTTTAGGAACCAAACTGGACCTAGATGTTTTTTTTTTTTTTTGGAAAGTTGCGTTTTACTAAACACCATATGAAATCAGAATATGGGACAGTTCTACCTTGCATTTCTCTTCTGAGACAAATACAAACTGCAGTTTCTTCTGCAAGTTTGACACCAGCAGAGCTATCACCACTGGATGTGTTTCACATAGGAGATGGAGGGTCAAAGCATTGAGTTTCAGATTTGTTCCAGAAATCAGAAATGGACCTGGTGAGATGTTCACATCTGCCTTTTGTGTTTGATTCACGACGCAATTTCAATGGGATGTTACGTTCGTGACATAATTATGGTTTCCCATGCCTAATCATCACTAATTAATATAACCAGAAGGTTAACTACATAACTGAGATATTATTGCTCCCATGATTTTCTTTTTAATGCGCAGGAACCAGTCTGATACCATCACAGAGACAATGATTTAACTTGGCTGAGAATCTGAGTGTATAGTTTTAAATGCAGGTATATTAATGATGTCATTTTACACTGTAATTATTTTTGGCCAGTCCATGAAGTACTTCGTTATAGAGATTAGTGGAAATCTTATGTTAAAAACTTAACTACAGTGTAATTAACGTGTAAATATGCTTTTAGAGTTGTAAAGTGTATATATTTCTTAGAAGGCTGGATTCACAGTGAATGTAAGAAATACTTCCTGTCCTTTGTAAGTCCAAACCATGAAGACCATAAGATCTTCACGGGAACGGCTGTTTCTCATTGAGTCTTTAGAGAACACCAAGCTCAATGGATGCCCTGCAACACGTTGCAATATTATTACGACTACTACCAGTTAGTAAAAAGATACAAAAACTTTAGGAAGCAATAGGATACCTGTTCCCAGCAGTATCCTGGGATGTAAGAGTGCAAGATGCATGGCAGAGATTGTACTTACAGTGCAGACTTTCCTGTTAGAATTCCCCCTTATTCCTTCCTCTGAGTTATTCAAATGGAAGGAGGAAACAAGGCAAAAGCAGACAAGACTCTAAGCAGTTATTAGCATTTCAAACAGAACCCATCTAACCTCTTTCAGATGGCCGTTGTTAAAATAATGGCTGGTGATCACCTTTAAGTAAATTTGAGATGTCACAGCATTACCATTAGTAGCAGAGTTGTGGGAAATTACATAAAAAAGTCCTAGTGCAAATGAAGAAATTATTTTTTCTAAACCTCTGAAGACAAATGTGAGTGCTAAATTGCACGCGATCACTAGTTTACTTGTACGTGAAGTATCACAGCATTTCTAATCTTTGCTTCAAGCAATGGACTTTCTGATTACAGCTGCAACTCAGAAATATTTCAAGACTGATTCTGACTTTGGTTTTGTCCTTTTGATGCAGCAGTAAAGCAAACCCCATATGAATCTCATGTTATATGATCATCTCCTATCTGTACAAGGAACAAGAGAATGACCCTTTAGAGCAAAGGGACCTACTGACATAAACCAATAAACTCCGTGCCTCAGAAAAACAGTGAATCTCTCGTTTTAGATGTTATGGCAGTTCATGTCCCCACACACTCAGAATGTCATTAAGGATTTGGAAATACCTTATCCTTAACTAGAAAATGACAATTATTGACTTTTACAGTAGGAAATGGAAGTAACAAAAGAACCACAGGGCAGCAGGAGAAAAAAAAGGAAATACCTAAAAACATTTAAAATTACCTCTTTGAATGGGCACATAGCATAGATAATTCGCAGGAGTGGGTTTAGACATTCTCCATATTTGTAAAGTTGATTTACACATGACCTAGCTAGACTATTCCCAGTTGCTGAAGGCTGGGTTTTTTCCTTTCTGTAGGAAAGGACAACCTCTCCAGAATACTCTTTCCTGGATTTTGAGTAGAAGACAAAAGCCTGTCTGGGATACTCTTACACTCACAGCATGCAGTCTGGCCCTGCAGCTATGTTCTGGAGCTGTCGTGGTTAGGGAGCGGCAACAGGACTGGGGCTGTCCTCTCCTAAAACACAGGCAAGATGAGGACATTTCCTTTGAGCCTTTGCACACCCAGCAGAAGGGGATGAAAGAAGCAGCACTGCTAGACTCAGTCCTAATAAGAGTTTGCAGCACCTAATTTCAGGTGTCCCAAATGTTCACCCCTTAACTGAAGTGACATAATCCTAATTTCCTTTGCAGTCCATAGAAATAGGCAACTCCAAAGTAATCTGGAGCATCACTTTACACATTTGGAATGAGCTGCCTTAATCTGTGGAAGGGCTTATCCATCTCTGAAAAAGCAAAGGTGACTGCTTAGACTTTAACGCTTAAGCTTATAGGCATAACTCTAAGATACACTTATACACGTATGCATGTACAGCATATATACATAAACTGACTTGAATCCCTTACAGATTTAATTCTAGCTCTTCTTTCCCTGTAGAGACTTACCAGAAGGTCTCTTATCAACTCAAATGTCATCATCCCTCAGGACAGTTACTCCATCCTGGGAGATGGGTCTGCAGGTCTGCTGCTCAGTGATTCTGAGGCTCGGCTCAGGTTGAAGCATTCGTCCTTGGACCCTTGCCTGAGCACAGAGCATCACTACCAGACTTTCCATAATGACAGAGCAAATACAAAAGACATTGGCTGGGTTTGTTGCTTGAGATTAGCCAGCTGAACTCTTCCTCCTTCTGATTCTAGTGGGAACTCAATTAACCCATTTGTCCAAAGTGAAGTCTCCAAATACAGTTTTCTATTATTATTATTATTATTATTATTATTATTATTATTATTATTATTATTGTTGATTATTATTACAGTTTCCTCAGCTCTCTATCTGCAGCCAGCAGACTGGTAGCTGTCATTCAAGCTGCTTCTAAGTTGCTGCAAGCATTTCTATAGTCCTTTGAAAAAAGTGGTTTTATAAGAGAAGAGAGCATGTTTTGAGCTAAAAAGTCAAAAGCTAAAAGGAATAATTTTCTTTTGCACTTAAAAACATGTGTTCAGTACTCTTAATCAACACATAAATTCTACTCAGATAGTAAAGGATATTTCCTTTTCAAATGCCTCATACATTTTTCTGAACAACTCTTGCTTTCGTTTTTCTGCTCTCTCATACCAATGCTCATTCCTATGGCTAGGTTATTTAAGGTTCTTTATTGGATGCACCTTTTCTGTGTGTTGATCTAATTTAGCAGGAGTTTCGTTCCTTGTACTTAGTATGTATCGATGCGCATCACATTTACATTTGGCTCATTTGGGCTGGAAAGGAGCTGCATCATGGCAGAAATGATTTAGCTCCATGTATATCATCCCTAATAGGGCAATGTCAAATCCAGCCTTGAATAGCACCACTGCTAGCAATTCCATAACCTGCCTCGACAGCTTGTTCCAGTGCTTAAACAGCCATACATTTATAAAGATATTTCTTAATATTTTCACTGCTGCAGCTTATGCCTATAACTTCAGAGTCTGTCTGGCCTGACTGTGGAGTGTAATTTTTCACTATATCTATATATTTGCAAATATTTTTAGGATATTTTATATGTAGGGCTGTGCATACTTCAGCTTGGATATAATTTCCTACTAGATCTTTTTTTCTTCACACCTTTTACTGTAATTCACACTTTTCTGTGGACTCCATCCATACCGGAAGATTTATGGTGGCTTCTAGTCTCTGCTGGAGCACTGTGGACCTGCAGGAATGAGCAGGCATGGGATAGGCTGAGCTTCAGAAGGATGTGTCCTGTACGCTTTGGCATGGGAGGCAAAACGCAGTCTCGCATTGTCTTTTTTTTTTCTGATGGACAGGAAAGGTGAGGTCCACTACCTGAGGAAGCATAGAATCAATGATCCCATGCTCTGTCGAGCACACTGCTCTCCTTAGGTACCTTGTTTCCCTGTAGGGAAATCCAAAGTTTTGCCTCTGTTTTTTAAGCAAAAACCAAAAGAAGCAAATACATTTACTTTCTCCCGGAATACATTTCATGTGCAAATACCCTGTGGAACTCCCTATTGAGATATGGTTGTGGCTCAAATTCAGCCTGATTCAGAAATGGTTGGATTTTTTACACAGCTAGGTAAAACATCTTCATTATTTTGAATAACATTGCAACACTAAAACATAACAGTAAGGAAGAAGGATAAAAATTAATGACCGTGTTCAAAAATGCACACAAAGAAATTTCAGTTTTGAAGACATTTTCCCATAGCTGTCCTCTTTCAGCCTGATAGTTTTCCTCTGAAAAGTCAGGAACAGGGTACAGAACTCAATAGACCATTTGCCAAACGTTCTAGATCAATATTTATCTGCTATATTCATCTGCAATGCCAAAAACTTTGCATAAAATTAAAAGCTTAAAGGGTCTATTGCAAACACAAAGCCAACTAAAAAGACCTTACTTGATATTGTATCATTTATATGTCCTTTGTACAACCACAAGCCAGTCAAGGCTTTAATAATTCAGTTTTATCTTTCAGTATCCGATCCTTTTTTTTTGCTCAATTTCTTTCCCATGAAGTGACTTCTCTTCTCTGGTGCGATAACCTCCTGTGGTGACATAGACCATGCTGAAGCCACACTGTCTCCAAGCTCATTGCTCCACGAGTGGTAATGAATGACAGCAGCAGCCTACATTATTCAACTAGTATCTTCCATGTCATTGGCCTACGCCTGTGTCACCAACCTTCAGACAAAGGTATACTCAGATATTACAGCTGTGATTTTCCATGTGTTAGTCCTGCTGGATGCCGTAAAGCAGGTCATGTCTCATCCAGATTTGTCTGACTGCAAGGTGAGGATGCTGGTTTGGATGCTCAAAGAGGTAGTGAGAGCTGCACCGGCAATAGGTGTAGGCAGAGGGCTGCAAGTGGTATCACCAACTGAATAAGACTAAAACCTCAGGCCTTTGCAGCTTTGGATCACTCTTTAATTTTTGTTCTGCAAGAGTGATTATACTGTCCTCACTGTCTTAGCTGAATTTCAGTGCGGGTAATTGCATTTCTATCTTCTTCAAACTCCTGCTGCCATGCAGGTTAGATACAGTGTTGTTGAGCATTGCCTGGCTCAAGGCACTGTGCAGGTGGTGCTCCTGTAAACAGCTGCTGGTTTTTACCCAGATGTGGCTGTATTTCACTGGTGAATGCAATGACCACATTACGTGGCTCAGCAACCTCTAAAATCATTCTGTGTTCCTTGAGAATATGTAAGTGTGTCTTGGCACATTGTCATTGCATTTTCCTGAAGTAATTTTTGTAATATTTCAGCAGTAGGCAATTTTTTGCTCATACTCTACTCTTAAAGTTGAAAGAAGAAAAGCATTTCTTTACAGCCTGATTCGACATTTAGACCTGCCCAGCCAATACATCCCAACCCATATTCAAATAAAAACCTACCACAGAAATTTTAGATGCTGTAGCTTTTCCTGATGTTATGAACTCCATTGCTCTTGATATCCTGCATATGAAGAAAATGATTTTGCTAGCATAGCCATGAAACCAATTAGTACTATATAATTTTACAAACTTCGATAAATTCAGAAACCACAGGTATCATCTACTAGAGGGAGCATTTGCATTTCTTTATAAAGATGACAAAATGACAGATTACCGCACACCTGGTGAGACCCTAGCAGGTGAAATTTTCTGTGTTTCTTTAAGTTTCTAGTTGATATTTTTACTACTACTGTTGAGAAATTATTGTCCTCCAGGAAGGATACAGAGTTGCAGAAGCCGAAGGCAGAGAGATGTTCTGCGTATTGAGTGCAGAGCAATGAAACCTTTTGGCCTTCTACAGCAACTTAAAACAGTTTAGCACAAAGTTTTTTGTTAAGGCAATTAAAACCTTCTGAAACTAGACTGGGGGCCCTGGGAACAAAAAGCCTGTTTGTGTTTAGAGCAGATACCACAGCAAAAGGAAACTGTGAAAAAAGCCAAACTAAAGCCCTTCTAATGCACAATCTTCTCATGGGAGCAGCCAGAAGAGAAGACAACCCCACAGGAGAGATGCTAAATACACTACTGAAAGCATTACCAGAAAGTGTGGTGTTGGGGCTATACGAGAGCTGAATATATTAGGCAAAAAAAATTGTCAATATCCTTCCCATCACACTACCTGTCAACATCAAGATACCACTTTGAGGAGTGGGAGCTACTGGACTAACCTAGTCCTCAGCTCTCTACCAAAGTACAGATCAGTGCCTTTTGTAAACCCCTGTGTGGGCTTTCGACATCTCTCCCATCAGAGCCAAGAAACCGTAAGAACTTTATCACGCAGTTAGCCTGCTTTTAAATGAATAACCTTGGTAGGATACTGAGGGAGAGAAGGCTTTACTAATCGTAGATACAGATGTTCTACCTCTGTCTTAGCTAATTTGAAGTCAAGCTCTGAACAATGCAGCTAATGAACCAAATCTCAAAAGATCTCTCTTATGTGAATTTTTGACCTCTAATATACTTATTCTTTCCCTGAGGGGAAAGTAATAGAATCTCTTTACGAACTATTTCCAGAAAAAAAAGTGTAGAAATTTATTACAATTGAAATATCTTCTGCTCTGAGACAATTTTTGAAATTGGTCAGGAGGTACAAAAGCAATTGGTGATCAAGGACATACAAACAAACTCAAATGCATGCACAAACATAGAACATTGGGCAAAAGAGGGCAAATATTTCAATCAATTTTCCTTACGTATAATATAAAAGAAAAAGTAAAAACTATATATGTGGCAAACAGTCATGGTTCAGCTTTCACAGCAATGAAGTCATTAAAACTAATCCTCCCGAGAGTTTTATTCACAAGTTGGAAAAGATATTTGGTCAGCTTTTAAATTGTAAGAATGTTGTCAGTGCTCCAGGAGACCTTTGCTTCTCTTCTGTGACCTCTTTTACCTGACCCTGCCACATCTGCATGCCACTTCCCTTGTACCTGACAGTGTATTGTAAAGCACACATGAAACAATGCATTCCTTATGCAACTTTTTGTTTCAGCTATTGATAAATTTTCCTTGGACTTTATTCAATGATTATTTTAAGACAGAGACATCTTTTGTTTCATTAGTCAGTGACACAAAGGTCCCATTTAATATCTTGTACAGGAACACATTGCAAGGTTTTTATCTCTTAGAGGAATTGTTTGATCTGACATTAGTAAGGAAAAGTGAAAGCATCACAAAAACTATTGAAAAATAGAGAATTTTTTTTTTAACCTGCAGATCAGATTCTTCCATGACTTTCCCCTTAATGGTGTGTGTAACTGGGTCACTGACCCACTGATATCTGGAATATGGAAATAGATTGCACAGGTCATATTGGAGGTCCCTTATCAACAAATTAAAGATGAAGTTCTTAGAAATTATTTTTGTTTTTCTGACAGAGAGGATTGGTTTAACTTTACATGACAAAACAAAGAAGACATGTTTAGAGATGGTAAATTTTAGCCTAATATCCCTCTACTGAGTTTGGTATTGGTATGAATTTAACTTCTTGTTACTGTGAAGTCTTAATCTTGGGATGTCTTAGATCTGAAGCTCAGCAGACAGGTATCATCTCAGCTAAACTTAGTCTTCTAAAATTTGGGCATCTGTTCTAAACTTGAGGGTGATTTCTTATGTTGTTAGGACAAAGAATCTAAGAATTACTGTGCCAGGTCAGGCAAGGTTTCATATAACTGAATACCCTATCTCTAGCAACATCTGGTAACAGATGCCTTGGAAAGATCAGCAGGACAGGGCAAGTGCACAGTTCGTGGACTATCTCTCCGGTTCAGGGAGCCACAGATAAGGTCTCTGCACTTAACAACTCTCAATAGTTTTTCTTCTAGAATTTTGTTGATTTGCTTTTTTGCCCTGTAAACTTGTAGCATCCAAGTTCAGCTTAATTCCACATTGTGTAAAGAGTTACTTCTTTGAGATTGTCCTAACTATATCACCAGTTAGTTTCACTGGTGACCTTAGTTCTTGCGTTGGAAGAAGTAGTGTACAGGTTTTCTCTAGAGATCTTCCTCATATCATTAATGATTTTGTAATTGTCTCCTGCACAAGGCTGGCGAGGTCCTATTTGTTGTAAACATCTGTCATATGAAGCCACTCTGTATGGGTGTGTCCACGCTAAATTCTCTTTTAATGACACCTGGAACACAAATTATCTGAAAACTCTTTGAAAAACCAAACTCAAATACTTGTAGGAATATCTAAATATCTAAAACTTATAGCATGTTGTTACAGGCATTTTCCAAATGCCTCTTAAACACTGGCAGGCTTGGAGTACAGGCTTGGGGCATCAACCACCTCTCTAGGAAGCCTGTTCCAGTGTTTGACCACCCTCTCTGTAAAGAAAGGTTTCCTAATATCCAGTTTAAACTTCTGATGCAACTTTGAACCATTCCCACATGTCCTGTCACTGGATCCCAGGGAGAAGAGATCAGCACTTCTCTCTCCATATCTTGTCCTCAGGAAGGTGTAGATAGCAATGAGGTCTCCCCTCAGCTTCCTTTGCTCCAAACTAGGCAAATCCTGTGTCCTCAGCTGCTCCTCATAGGACATGCCTTCTAGTCCTTTTGGCAGCTTTGTTGCCCTCCTCTGAATGTGTTCAAGTACCTTAAAGTTTTCAATTAAAGTTTCATTAAAAGTTAGCAAAATCAGACAGTTATTTTTTCATAAATTCCTTTGAAAATAAATTGTCAAAAATTATTTTATTGGTCCAAGTGTAGGAAACTTTTTATTTCCTGTAAAAAAAAAGAAGTTATAACTCTTTCTAATTTCCATAATATTCCAGTTCTTTACTTTCCACTCTAAAACCTCATTTCTCCTTTATTTTTTTCTCAAAAAGGGAAATAAAGGATAAGGGAAGAAAAAATCAAGGTACGAGGAAATGAAGAAAGGAAAACATCTAGGAGTTCCTTTTGCTTTTTGACTTGTAAATGTGCAAGAAAGAAAGAACACATTTTTGTAGATAAATATTTAAGTAAAAAATTTCCAACAAATTTATCTTCTAAAATCTTAATGAACAGATATTTTAACACCATAGATCAATTATTTATCTGAAAAAAATCAGTAAATATTGTCCCATTAAATGGCTTTTATAATGGTGCGATAATTATTTCCATTACATCACGGAAAATAGGTCTTACTAGGTAAACCTGATTTTTAAAAATTAATGTACAAGTTTACAAGTGAAAAGAAACCATGCTTATGTGGTATATTCAGAAAATAACTGGATTTACTTCTATACAACATTTTGATATATTCATGTATTTGTACCATATTAATTTACTGAAGCTTATATTAAATGTAATAATGAAATATTAATTTGTAAATGCACATTCTTCCTTCTGGGAAGACATAAATAATCAGGCCAAAAAGAATTGCTTCTATGCTGTTCAATACCTTTACTCATGTTCTGGAGTGAAAAAGAAGTCTATAGTAGTAAAATTCTCAGATAATGCAAGGTTTGGCAGATAAAAATAATGAAAATGCAGCCCAAGCACATAGTCAGGCAGGCTCGTTTTGTCAACATGTGCTTTATCACAGTTAAGTGCTAGATTATGCATCTAGAAACAAAGAATGTATTCACATTTGCAAGATGAGGAATTGCATCCCCGAAAGCAAAAGCCAATGACATCACAGTAGATAATGCATTGAATATAAATTCCTGGTGTGCTGCTGTTGTTAACAGGGGAGGATGAAATTCCAAATGTGTGTTTGAGAAACAATAGGAAGGTGATACCAGTTAGGTGAATGGCTTTAGGAAGATGTTAATTAGCATTTTGAGCGGGATTCACCTGATAGAACATAGATGTCTCTCATGTATGCAGTATCTCTATGGCACTGCTGAGCCCTTCCTAGACTATGTTTCAAAAACAGACTGCAAAACCGGAGAGTCCTTCACTGGGAGGAATACGATGGTCATGTTGTTTTCAACAGCAGGCAGCACAGGGAAGGTGGAGATGACATATGAAGATCCAGTGTCTGGAAGCTGCAGTTAAACCACTTCATACCAGAATAAAGTGCAATTTTTTTACACTGAAAGCAATTAACCACTGGAACAATTTGTCAGAGCTTGATGGACTCTGTATGACAAGAAACTTTCTGACCAAGACTGCATATTTAGTGCACAGGCTATACTTCAAAAACTGTGGTTTTGATGCAGAAATGGTAGGTAACAATGCTTTGGTATGTGATCGTAATACTTTTCCCTAGTTTTAAAACCTGTGAACTTTCTGTTATGGAATAACAGAAATTTTGTCTTCCATCTGTATGATAAATCAGGTTTGCTTTTGCTCATCCTATATTTTTGCCTTCTCAGCTTTGTCTCTCTATTCCTATTTTTATGCCCACCTTTAGGGAACTTCAGATGATTGTCTTTACTCACTAGACTCCTACAAATATCCCTACAGAATAATCTTATGTTCATATCTCTATGTTACATACCTTTTATTTTACAAAAGTTCGATAATAACAACTACTCTGTTATTTAATGGTATTTTGTAAGACTATCACATTACAACCAATACACAAAAAACACAAAATCACTTCCAAAAACTTTATTCTTAGTACATTTTTATAAGTGCCTGAGCTGCACTGACCCATCTGATATGCACAGAGGTTTCTAAACTGTTTTGCTTCATTTGTTCTAGAACATTCCTAGTTTTTAGGCTTTTCAGAGAAGCCGTGACTCATCTGGCAAACTCTTCTGAACCTACACATCTTTTTACTCCTATAGATGCAATGGGTGTGAAAAATACTAGAAAGCTATTATCGTTCATGTGGCTCACTGGCTTTTGATCACATTTTGCTTGAACTCAACGCAGTAGGACTGCATAGATATTGTGTCACAAGGATTTTCTCGCACCAATACATAATGCATCTCTTCTGTTAGTTTCTGTTTTCATATTACTTCCAATTACATATTAGTCTTAACAGCATTGCTCTTCCATAAACCCATTCAGTGTTTCTACCTTGTGGGTAGTGTGGAGTCCCAACAGAAAGCCAGTGAAACATTCATATATCCATTAAACCACGCGTTGCCTCACAGCACAGAGATTAATTTCACCTTGTTCCCTTATCTAGTCCCTTGTTAACAGTATTTCTTTTTCATACTTATCTTTCCATTTTGCCTAGACATGAAAGCTAGTTTCAGTGTTTGGCAATTGCTGTACTCTGTCTCTTAAGATCAGCATCATGATTAGTTCTTTGCGTCTTCAGTCCTTTGACATCCCTTTTTGTGTCTTTCCAACACAAACGGGCAGCAATTCCGTAAAGCTGGTCACAGAATCATGGAATTGTTTGGGTTGGAAGGGACCTTCAAAGGCCATCCAGTCCAACTCCCCTGCAAGGAGCAGGGACATCTTTACCCAGATCAGGTTGCTCAGAGTCCTGTACAACCTGGTTGCCACCACCATTCCCTTCACACTGGTGTGGTAGATGAGAAGGCTGAGCATTTTGGCTTTATGAAATGCAGTGAAGGAAGAAGTCTCAGTGAGAGCTGAAATTCAAGCTCTTTTTGATCAAAGTTGTAGGACTTGCTTCTTAACACACTCACTGGTTCTGTGATAATCACAACCTGGATTTCACAGCAGAGTAAAGCCCATACACAGTGTCTCAGATTGTAACACAGGGCAGAAATAAACTACTTAAAGTTTTCTCTCATCACAGCTATGCCTTTATGGCTTTCTGGTGGTAGGCGTGTGTTTCTTGGATCACTGCTGGGTACTGAATTTCCAGTGAAACACATTAAGGCAATATCCAAATCATTTGGGAACCCAACACTTTCTGGAAACCAGAAATTGCTGCTTTATGCAATCTATGCTTAGAATTACTAGCAGAAAGGAGTAGTTTTTAGGGGAAATGTAAATGAAGCATATTGCTTTTCCTTTTTATCGCTATTATGGCAGTTTTACTTGCTGCTGACCATCTCCTAAAGGTATCATCATATCATTTCCCTGCTTCCACAGATTCATCTGATTATATATTTTTCTTCCACTCTATTTTTGCCTCCTACACTCCAGGCTTGTTGTGGTCCATGTGGTTCATCAAATGTTCTTCCTTCATATTTCCTTTCCACAACCTTATATACCCTTGGCTCTTCAGCATCAAACTGTTTTTTTTCTTGTTTCTCTGTTTTCAGTTATGACATTTGATTCTTATTTACAGCAAACATATGACATGTGACCATGAGGCTCCTCTAATCACTTTGCAAGTCTCTTCTTTGGTTCCTAAATAATTCAGGATTAAATGTTTCCACACTATGTCTTCTTCTTAGAGGCAGCATCCTCATAAATCCCTCTGTGCCAGCCGCATGCTGCATGTGCCGATAATCCCCAGACGAGGTGACATTGTCAAACCATAATCTATAGTCTCCTTGTTGCCTCTTCGTATTTACTAACTCTGTTCTTTTAATAGTCAAACACAATAATCTTCCAAGTGACAACTAAGGTCTCAGCTTATCTATGCAGACTGGCAGAGGAACCAAGCAGCAAGCAAAGCCGGAAGAGGAATTTGCTTCCAGCAACCCTGCAATAAGTGCTGCCAGCTTGCCCAGGCACGGGTTTGCCGTGCTCCCCACACCAGCTCCATGCTTCAGAGAAAGTTCAGCTCTTAGTTTTACTTGTCTCATAAACCCCCACCTTATCCAATCACAGGCACTCAAGTGCCTACAGTAAGGACTTCCATTGACTGGAGGGAGCTCTGAAGAGCCCCACAATGCCTGTGTCAGAAAAGCCTTGCTGATTTGGTCCTGGTATCAGCAGAGAAACAGGAGCATAGTGAAGCAGGAGAAGTCCTTATACTAGATACTTCCAAATGCTTGACTAAGATGTGTTTGCATTTTTCCTTTAGAGAAAAAAAAAAAATAAAATATTGTTGGCTTTGTAGTGAGACAAAATGTGCATGTGGTGTGTCAGAGAAAGGACTTCTCCACTTCACCCTCCATCAGTCTTGGCCCTTCCCAAAACTCTTCTCAATAAATATGTGGAAATGGCAGAAATCATGCCCTTTTCTCCCTGGCTTCTCATTGTCATGGCTGAATTCACAGGATGTGTCCACTGGAGTAAACGGAATTGCCTCAGAAATTAATTTTTCTGGGATAGCTTGCAACAAATGTGCTGTTGGCTTCTGCTTTTATTATTTCTGTGCTTATAACATGGCCCTGTTTTGTGAGATTTGTTCCAGGCCTTGAGGACCCTTCAACACAAACTCACTCTGGAGACTAAGAGAAGGGAAAATAGAAAGATCTGATCAATGTCAGAGGAGATCTGGCTTTAGACATTTTATATGGCCCTCGTGTCTTCCTTGCATAGTGTGATTTTGGACCAGGCCACCCAACTGCTATAAAGCATGAATGGGAGTAACCATGGAGGAGGCCAGATGTCTGCTTGGGAAGGTGTCCAGGGTTTGCCATTACTATGTGAAAAGAGAGAAGAACAAATCACTCAGACTACTTTCTAATTTGATACTTGTGAGTGAAATATTATATCTCACTACAAAGCATTTATTTGTCATAGATGCAACTGAACCGGATTGGAATCAGGCCACGAGTTACTTGGCTAAGGAGAGTATCGCTGCAGAGGTGGAGGTGCACTGCACCACAGGGGTGTAGCTGCTTGCTTCATGTTTGACCATGAGCCACCACCAAAACTCTGTCAAGAGGACTGAGACAGTTGTTCTAATGCTATACATCTCTATGCTATACACTCTGGGACCTCCATTCAAGTGCAGATTAATATTTAAGGTGAAAGTGGATAAAGAAGGGAAGCAGCTTGCTCATCTGTTGGTCTGCACTCAGACATGCCCACCTGAAGAGCTACAAACAAGAATAACCCTATCATCTTAGGAGAGCCATAACAATACTGGGAAGGTCAGAGTCGTGCTGGAAATACCTCAGACATACTAGACATTGACTGATAAAGGAGAAAAGACAAAAAGTCTTTTACTCAATGAAAAGATAAATGAAAAGCATCTCAGCCACAGTGCCAGTAGAACTGCTGCAAGTGGCAGCTTCACCGGAGCAGTAGCAACAGCAACAGAAAATAATTTTAATAATCTCTAGCTGATATCAGCATCCTTCTATTCCAGTATCTAGCTGAAGTCACAGCAGAGTTAACCTTGACTGGGTTATAAGATCAGCAATGTCCTGAAGAGACTTGCACTGAAAGAATATGTACTATCACATATCTGAGTAGGAAAATAACATAAAAATCTTACCATATGACATTTCACAGCTAAATATGAGCATTTATGGAAATGAAATACATTAAAGTGAGATATAAGGCCTGAGCATCTGTTTGCAAGAGAACTTTTTTTACATCTCAGATATAAGTGTCATCCAGAGTCACAAGCAGGATGAGGCTTAGGTACATACTTCCATGGTTACTGAAGTACTATTGCACTGCCACTCTATCAGGACGTGCAAAGAGCAGCTGTCATTATGAGACTGTTTATAAAGATTTATCCTGGTTCATCCTCCAGCATTATAATGCATTTAGGTGAGCAAAAGCCACAAATACACCACTTAAATATTGATTAATGAAAGCCAGTTTTTCTCCTTTAGACATTCTATGTCTTATTGAGTAGGTAGGAAGGTTACAACTTGGAAAATTACCGACCAGGTTTTTGATCTAAGAACCAAGCCTGGAGTAGAACAAGCAAAAGGGTGGGAGGATGTCCTTTGATGGATGAAGAGATTCAAGATGAGTCTCAGGAGAGAAAAAAGAGAAAAAAGAAAAAGAAAGAAAAAAACCACCCCAAAAGAAAGAAGCAGACATCTTGAATCTTTTATCTATTCCAATGAAGTTTTAATGACTTAAGTTTCTTCTTCTTTAATATCTTTCTACAAAAACAAATTTCTACTCTGACAGAAGAAAAGGCATAAGTGATATATTCTCAGGAACAGCTACTATAATTACACTGTAGTTGTAATAAGATGATAACATAGCTACATTGCAGTTAACTTACTTTGAGATACTTTTCATGCCCATTTTTCACATAATTGACAGTTCATCTAAGTGATGGAGTTATTGATTTTTTTCGCTGTTTCTTTCATGCTTAATAAGCACAGTTTGTGGCACAGAAGTAGTAATAAAAGCATTTTAGCCTAAACTATAATTATACAGAAACAACTTCAAAATTACAGCATAATTGAAATGCTATTACCCTATACAAGCAGTTTTTATATAACGAAGTGTACAAGCACGAATGTATAACTGGTAACTTTTGAACTGATCAGATATTATAGTGGCAGATCTGGTAGGAAACCAAAGACAGATGTGTAAAAAAATATTTGTGGTTCTTCCTTCAGCCATTCTATCAGTCCTGTGGAAAAGTCTATGCTCAAAAGCTGTGGTTCACTCATCCTTATTTATTTTAAATAGAATATTAAAAAATACAGGCTAGTATATAGTATATGGTCTATTTGCTCATCTGAGTATTTTAATATAATTTCAGCTTTAGCTTTCTGTCCTTCCAACATACTCCAGTCTAACTAGGAATAACCTGAAAGTAGGAGTCTTTGACTTGTGAACTAAAATGTGAGTCTGATTGATAATTAATGAATTACAATAGCAGCATTCCTCTCTGTTTCAAGCCAAATGAAATAAAGAGGCTAGGGGGATTCTTTAATAATAATAAACATGGAACTCTAATTCTTTTTTATGCTCTGTGATCACATACAAAAGATCTAATAAAAATAATTGCATTAGATGTCCTATTTTTTGAGAAATGCATAGCTAGCATTTAGGAAGACTCTTATTGCTCTGATTTATCTATTAATGAAGCAAAACCTAGTTAATTACCTAATTTGCATGATATTTTGCATCCACATAGATGCTGGGATGAGCACTGGGGAAAGGTTTTGCATCAATCCCTTTTAAATAAGGTAATGAAGTAGATCAAACCATTGAATGTTTTTCTCCTGTTGAACTCAGAACTTGTAAATCAATGTACAGATCAAACAATCTGGGGAAAAAAAAAACCTGGGGAAGGCAAGACCTTTCCTCCTCCACTGCCAGGGTCCTGCTACTGTAGTGGAGCTGCAAACCAGTAACTTGCTTGAGGTCCCATATTACTATCCCATGATCTTGTGTGGAAGAAGTAAGTAGGATACTGTAGCTGGTAGCTTCCTACCTCTCACCTTCTTCCCTTCCTTCTCCTCTATACCATTGCCCTGAGGCAGGACATAACCTTGAAAACTGCCGTCCAGAGTAGGTTCAGTAAAATCAAGGCAGAAGGTGGTAGGTCCACTGCTGCAGAAGGTGGTAGGTCCACTGCTGCTTCTGTCTCTTTTTTTTGCATCACACTGTATGTGCTCAATGGTGTTTCTTCCCAGTCTTTTGCTGTCACTCCTCTGTCCTCTTGTGTTGGAGTGCCTTTTCTCAATCCATCAGTCCTCCCAATCTGCACCCCATGTATCTGCCAGGAGAGAGCCAAGACACAACTGCCTCAAGGGAAAAAAAAAAGACTTACATCATTTTCTGTGAGGCCTTCCCAAGCCCTGTGCAATGGAGTGTCTGATTTTCCATGCAAAGATAATTTGTGCAAGAATGCATTTCCCCTAACATTAGCTATTTAAAACCAAAGCATCCAGTCTGTCAGTTAGTTGTCCAGGCTGAACCTGCGGTGACCAGACAGAGCAGTATCTCCAAGGAGTGCTCTTCACATCACAGGGTGGCAGTTGGAAATAGATTTGAATCCCCTCTTTGATGATCTCCTCTTTCTATGTCGACAAGAGAGGGAGCCAAGGACAACAAACTTAGATTTTGTACAAAACTCTACATGGCTAAAGTTAGGAGAGATTAATTTCATCCTTAGGGTCTTCTGAAAAACTCCCACATGCTCTATGCAAGCACAGAAAAAGTGTCATTAAAAAGAAAACTCATGAAACAAGCTAGGTTTTAAAATGCAAACATTTGCCATTGCAGAAATGAGGGAATTTGGCAGTAAAGAGCTCTCCACAAAAGAGTCCACAGTCTTCCAATCTCTGCTGCTGCAAGTAACAGTTATATCTGAGCCATTTAATACTGAAAAGAGGGCAGACTCTCATCATTGGAGACAAATTACTAGTTCTGGAGACTCAGCTACAGCATAAAAGTAACAACCAGCTGAAAAATATTGTCCTAATCATACTGGGTCATATATTGAAATATGGTAATTTGGGTGCTGAGTCACCAAGAGTGCTGAGGAAAAGGTTTCTGCTATAAAAAAAAAAAAAAGGTGACGTCTCTGTTTTCCCTTTTTAAATAAAAAATTATTGGGAATAAGACAAATAAAAACACATGGGCTTTAGATCTAATCAATGCAATTGTGCGTGATTTTAATCCACCATATTTTTAATACATTTGGAGTTTTATTCAGATAGTTTATCTTTGTATCTAAGATGAATTTTAACAACTAACATGACATTGAGGCTGAAAGAGCAATTCAAGCTCCTTATTATCCAGGGTAGGAAGATGTTAGCTACCACTGGACCCAGTGGAGAGACACCTACATAAAAATTCAACTTGTCTATTTTAGTTGTTCAAAAGTTAGACTTATAGCTTAAATAAGGGCAGAGAAGTGCCACCTCCAGCACCAAGTGCTTGTAGTAACATCCATATCTTAAACACCTGACCATAGTTTCCTGTTTGGATGGCGAGATCCTCCCTCAGTATTTTTACCTGGGCTTCATTTCTGGGTTTGAACTCTGGCAGAGTGTGGGCTAAATAACTTGGTGCATACAAAACCATTGCTCATCTGTGACTTCTCTGAGAATAATGAGAGACCTGTGTAGCTCTCATGTTCATGAGATAATCCTCTCATTCCATGCCATGTAAAGCTGATGGGACATAATTGATAAGAGATAGAGACATCCAAATACAGGCTTTCAAGAGTACTTGGCTTCATTGAAAAATGTGCCAGCAGCCTCTGTTTCCCTGGCATTGTGCAAAGGAGGACAAGGGCCATCTGATAACACAGAAAGAAAACAAAATTATAAAAGTCTCAACTCAATTTTAAGGGTAAACATCAAATTTCACTGTTTTCTGAATGCCTCCCTGAGCTTAGTCCAGTAATATTCTGTGGGCACTTTTGAGATTTTTATCTGAATTTCTTAGTTACCAGAAAGATAATGAAGTAGGGCTAGATCACGACAAAAAGAAAAATGTAACTCAGTGGATTTCAGTATCAATCTAACTACAGTTATCATAGCATAGAAGACATAATACAACATTGGGACCCTAAATACTGCAGCAATGTTTCCACACACTCCTTCCTGTTTTAAATTCTGATGCTCTTGAGGAATGATATAAAAATTTCCAGTTTGATTAGGCTAAAATTTCCAGCTCAAAGTAGCACACAAATGTGTAGTGGAGCTAGTAAAAATCAATCTCAGTTCAATGAAGCTTACAATGAATTGAGCTCTACTGTTTCACCAAAGCATTTTTCCCTAAGCATTATTTTCAGCCCTGGGTAATTCACCGATGGAGCCTATTGCTTCACAGAGCACAGGCTCACAGACACAAACACACACACCATCAGCACTGTGTCTGTATTTGAATGAGGGTGGCATCACTACCAAATATTGGTGGGCTTCATTGTCTAACCACAATGCTGCAAAATTTCACAGAAAAAAAAAAAAGTAATAGAAGAGCTGTTGCTTCCAGAATTTAGTAAGGAATCAGTTGGTGACTTAAGAAACTTACTTTCAAGAGACAGATATGTGAGAATAAAAAAGAACAGTTCATCATCTCTTAAATCCTCTGCTGTCCTCCTCCCCTTACCCTTTTTTTTTTTTTCAGAATAACTTTCTCTGGTATCATAAAATCACTGTAAAAATCATCTCTGGGAATAACAGTCCAAGAATCCCTGAGCTTAAGCTCTGCTTGAAAGCAAAATAATGCGATTCCTCTCTAATTACTATAAACTTAGCACACTTAGTGCAACAAGATATCAAAATTATAAATTCTTTAATCAGACTGGCTTTTAGTTACGCTATCCAATGAGATGGGAACATGATCTTAAAACAGAAGTAAGAATATTACTTACTTCAACATGAGCTGACAATGTGCACTGGCAGCACAGAAAGCCAACCGAATCCTGGGCTGCATCAAAAGCAGCGTGGCCAGCAGGTCCAGGGAGGGGATTCTCCTGTTCTACTCTGCTCTCATGAGACCCCATCTGCAGTACCACATCCAGCTCTGGAGCCCCCAACATAAGGTTGTGGACCTGTTGGAGCAGGTCCAGAGGAGGCCATGAAGATGATCAGAAGGCTGGAGCACCTCTCCTGTGAGGATAGGCTGAGAGAGTTGGGGCTGTTCAGCCTGGAGAAGAGGAGGCTCCGGGGAGACCTTATAGCGGTCTTCCAGTACCTACAGGAAAGAAGGGGAGAAACTCTTTAGCAGGGTCTGTTGTGATAGGACGAGGGATAATGGTTTAAAAACAGAGATAAGTAGATTCATACTTGATATAAGGAAGAAATTTTTTACAATGCGGGTGCTGAAACACTGGCCCAGGTTGCCCAGAGAGGTGGTGGATGCCCCACCCCTGGAAACATTCCAGGCCAGGTTGGATGGGGCTCTGAGCAACCTGATCTGGTTGGAGAAGTCCCTGCTCCTTGCAAGGAGGTTGGACTCGATGACCTTTATAGGTCCCTTCCAACTCAAACTATTCTATGATTCTATGATTCTATACAAATATATGTTTTATTTCTGAGTATAGAATTGAAGTGTCTTGTTTCATTTGTGAGAGCCTTGCAATTTTTTCTGCAGCTGAATCTGAGGTCTGAGAAAGTAGGAACAAGCTCTCTGGGCTGATTAAACCAAGTGAATTTCATAGTCTCAGCAAATGAGGGTTGAAGGTCTCCTGATACAGTAATGGTGCACACTCCACTCCCAAAGGGTGGGAAAGGATTATTTCAGGTTTTGCTGAGGCTTGGGGTTTTTATGAAGGGTTTATTGCCAGATTGCATTGCTAAGAGATCCTTTTTCCATGGGGAAAAGCAGCTGACACTGGCAGTTTTCAAGTAAAGTTCTTTGTAGGACAGAATAACAAAAGAGACCATTGTGACTTTCTGATGTGACCTGCCTTCCAGGACTGACAATAGAAATTATTGCATTTCTGGAATCAACTGCACAAAGCAAGAAAAGAATGAAAGACAAGACACTCTCATCCTGCTTGCTTTGTTACTTATCTTAACTCCACTGAATTTGGTGAGAACCCTAGATTCACAGCCCTTGTGAAAAGCACAGATCGAGGTTTTTCAAGATGGTATCGCAAAGTGAGTGAAACCTTCTGAAAAAGTAGGCTGCAATCTTATTATTCCCCCAGTCCACTGTGTTGGATCAGACAGAAGGAAAACAGGCAGTAGGCAGAGAGTTAGAGATGGAAAAATTTTCTAAATGGAGGTGAAGACAACTGGGAATACACATTCCAGGCTCCTAAACCACCTCATAGCTATAACACTGACAGCCAACACCCACATGTTGAAAAAAAAAAAACCCAGCTGTCATCACTCTTTGCAGATTTAGATTAGATATTAGGAAAAAGATTTTTTACTCTGAGAGTGGTAGAACACTGGCCCAGGTTTCCCAGAGAGGTGGTGGATGTCCCATCCCTGGAAACATTCAAGGCCAGGTTGGATGAGGCTCTGAGCAACCTGATCTGGTTGGAGACGTCCCTGCTCCTTGTAGGGGGGTTGGACTAGATGACTCCAGCCCCAACCATTCTATAAGTCTATGATTCTATGTTTACCCACTTCCAGCGCCTGTTGCTACAAGAATTTCTCCTGCAGTCTTTGGGCTGTAGAGACCATAGAGGAGGCTGGAGAGTGCTTCAGAGGAGGCCTGACAATAGCTGTGTGCATTGTGGGCAGCACTACCATAACATCCTAGTCAGTACTGGGAAGTGCATTTTGTCTTTCTGTTTTAAGTTTATTTCTCATTCGTTCCTACTTGCACAGCATTACAGCTTGCTCCGCTAATGATTACACAGTCCTTAGAAGCACCTCCTAAAATAAATACTGCATCATAGTACAGGGAAAAAAATTGTGAGGTTAATTCACCAGTGTGAAGTTGGTGTGACCAGATATTGCTCTTTCCCTGGTGTACATACTCTTCCGATATTTATTATTGCATTCCTTTTGCCTTATTTTTTACTTTCCTCAGAGCATGACATAGAAACTTCCTCCTTTACTGAGTTTTGAAAACAGAAAGTTGCCAGGAACGGCCTTTGAATTAGACTCCTTTCTTCACCTCATGGTTAGTTTCCTGGAAATGCATCATATCATCTATTCAATACTTTATTTTGATGCACCTTAAGGCTGCCCCTGCTCTCTCCTAATTTGAGGTACTCAGCTGAGATGCTGGCTTGCCCAAGGCACTCTCTTTAGCTGAAGCAAAAGAGGGATCTCCAGCAGGTGCTTCTGATCTCGGTAACCTATCTCTTCCCAGTGATTTTAAGGCTAAGAGAAAATAAGTTGAAAAGAGATGATCTCCTTTACAAAGAGACAGAGCCTCCACCACTCCTGGTAAACTGAAGGTGATCTCATACTCTTCAGCCTCTCCAAAACTTTATTGGCTCTATTTTTGAATTCTTGAATCATGTGAGCAATGAAGATGGAGCCTGGAAGGCTAAAATATGACAGCAAAATCTCGTCTAAGCTTTGCAGTAGACTTCTGTGGTAATTGCATCCAGCATCATTCACCACCATCTGTGAATATTCTATGATTTATCACTTTAATCTAATTCTTTGTTGCCAGTTTTTGCCAAAAGGAAAAAAAAAATCTACGGGTTAGCTATTTGACTGACAAGAATAAGAATATTTCCTGTTAACTCTGTAGGATTATGTTCTCTAAAATCCTGTGGTGGATCTGGTATTATTTATCTCTCATGTAGAATGTATAAATACAATGGACTAAAATATGCCTTGACCCATCTGTGGTCCTGTAAGAGCCATGCTTCTGCAAAATGTCTTCCTTAGTGAAAAACAGCACAAGCCTTTGACTATCATAAAATCAAATAACAATATTAGTAATGGCACAATCTTTTATGGAGTTGAAAATATCTACATCTGCTTCTTTTTTTTTTCATTCATATCATACCGGATACTTTGAGGGGTTAAGCAAAAAGTTCACATTTTCTAGTCTGGAAAGTGTAATGGGAGTAATCATATAAACTTAGCTGGATCACAAGGGAGATTAATTTCTCTCTATTTAGTGCTAGTGAGAACTTATTTATATATTTTGATAATTGAGGAAAGCAGGTTTAAGAAAGCCGCTCTGTAAAAGCCTGGTACTTCCTTTAAAATTCAAGGTGTTAGTGTTTCTCCTAAAAATAAAGCAGGCACATGAATTTATGTTGTTGTAATTTTATAATGGATATCTCTAGCAGATGGCACACTTTAACAAAGTTGAAAAATCCCTATGGGCTCAAAAGAAGAACGGGGAACACAACAAACATTTCATAAGCGAGCTAGATCGGATATATTTAAAAATAAAACAAGACCTTTTTTTCCAGTAGCCAACCTATATACTGATTTATTTTTTTTTTATTCTCAGGGGTCTTTGAAACAAAACAAACCCCAACCCTTTCAAATGTGCTTGAAAATCATTTTGGTCTGCTCTAGGATGTTTCTTATGAATGTTTTACCTTTGTTTTCCACCAAAGGCTTGCTTGAAGAATTCTGTAGAGAATTACTAAATACTAAAAGTGACAGTGTATTTATATTTTCCAAGGGCTGTGACAGAATTACATCACCTCTTCCCTAATTGTCATCAGGACAGCCTCATCCTTGATGTAACTTCTTAGGTGACTAGAGACCTACTTTGAATAAAATAAAGCTGAACCAATGGAGCTCATTTATACAGGAGTGAATCGAAAGTAATTTAACAAATTTTAGCAGATGTACTTGGATTTAAGACAGTATAAATGAGATGGCAATTCAGAAAAGTATTTAAGCACAGACATAACTCCATTTCTGTTCATGCTTAGCTTTAAACATGCATTTAAATCCCATCACTTAAGTACATGCTTAAGTATTTTCCTGAACGGGATGCTATCCTGAATCACAGCCTAGAGTCTAGTGATATTCACAGTTTAAGATGTGCAGTATATTTAGCTAATGTCAGACTTGACATGCACTCAGAATGGGAGACTCGAAGTGTTTTTAGAACAACCTAACTGTTTATTATGCAGACTTTGCTTGTGGCTCTGTGTTTAAGGCTGTTTTGACTTCTTTTTCTACAAAAAAAAAAAAAAGTTAAATTCCTTATTTTTTTTCAGAGAGCTTCAGTTATTTTGCCATTATGTTCTAAACTCTTAGTCAGTAGGTCTAGACAACTCCATGAAAGATGGTGAGGAAAATCAGGTGATATATGCTATATGGTGAACAATGTATGTGGAATTTCAAAGCTCCATTGGAATACCTTGACAGGTCAAAAATGTTAACTATTGAGATAGCCACTTTTATTTCATATCTAAGCATTTACAAAGCTTTCTCTTGAATCATACACTATGTGCTTATTTTTTCTCAGAACCACAAGATTTACGATACTTAAAAATTTCAGATCTCACTCACACATCACCCTTCATAAACACTCCTTTGAAAGATTAATTTCTTTAAGAAGATCAATCATTACAGGGAAGAGGATGGGGAACATGAGAGAAAAAAAATATCTCTATATCCTATGTATTGTCTAGAATTATTAAGTTTTTGGATATTATTTTAGAGTAAATACGCCATCATTATTATCATCAAATCACTTAATATTTCTCAGTAGAAAGAGGTGCCTAAGATAGGTCTGGAGAGTCTCCTTTCTTTCTCTCTGCAGTGAGCAGAGGTGATCACTTTGGACTAGATACCTTTCCTCGTGGCTGAAGATAGGGAAGACAACTCCCAGCCACTCTTGGTGTCCATAACATTGTCTTCGCTATGGACCAATCCATTACTGCAGCAGGGCATCTCTGTTTCCAGACACTTCTGGATTCTCTGAGACCACAAGGCAGTAGCTGAGGAAGTGTGACATAAAGTCATGTTTCACTATGGCATTTATGCAAACTAATTTTGAGGATTTGGATTTATGTTTTCTCACTTTCTTTTTATAAAGCATAGCTGATCAGAAAATAATTTGTTGAAAGTATTCTCAGCTAAAGAATTTCTACATGAAAACACATGCTTTCCCTCAGGGTAATGCTTGTTTAACAAAAACAAAAGAAAACCATTCATTCTCCTTTTCAGCAATCACTTATTTTTAGGCAAAAAGCAACACATTTTGACTGCCAGACATCTGGTGGTTTCTAGTTATCTGGAATTGATTAGAAGTTCCAGCTACCTGAAATTGGAAACAGAAAAAAAAATAAGACATCTCTTGCAAAACTGAACCAGAAGATGAGCTTTCTGATAGAAAATAACTTGTTTTTTTTCTCACTAACTCTGATATTCTGAATAGTTCTTTATAAGCATGTCTTCTTGAAATACTGTGCAGTCTTATTCTGTATGAGATTTGCTGTGAATGTGCAGCTGATTTTGTGGAAATATATCTACTGTGCGTTCACCTACATCTATTTAGATATTTCGTGTAAGAAAAGAAAGTTGGCTGATATTTCTTCATGCTTCAGGCTCTTCATGTTCTCTACGCCTTCACATTTCTGAACTGATAGCATTGCTGGTGCCACTATCACAACACTGCAGCTGGATATTCTTGGCTATTTTTGTAATTAGATTTCTGTTTAGATTAATGTTGTAGAAGATAACTTTTTCCTTCCTTCACATTTGAATCTCTTCAAATATCATATATTATAGTCTTCAAGCTATAAAGAAGCTATGCTAATGCATTTCTAATCTTGACAGATGTCTCTGGACAATATTTTAGCAAACTATATTTACTGTCAAATGGCTTTTCAAAGTTAATATTCCATTGTTAAAAAAAGGTATCTCATAGTAATTTGAGTTCTTTCTCAATTTAGGACACTTCACTGAGCAAGAATGTAACCTCATCACAAAGGAAAAATTAACTGCTACGGGTGATATCCTGCTTTAGTTTCCAATTTACACCTTCTTGCCCAGTCAACTAGAGCTATTTTGCAGAAGAAAAACCCAATGAAGTAAAAAGATATTTAAATCCAAAAAGTATGTTTTCCAAACCCATTTACTTAAAGCTTACAATATGTTTTGCTGACATTATATATGAAAGATAAATGTTTTGGGGCTTCCTCATCACAACTTTCAAAAAACTGTTGGCAATCTGATCCAACAGAGTGGGAAAAGAGAAAAGCACAAGAGAGGCTGCAAAGCTTTGCCTGCCTTATGTGACACAATGCATACAGTGGGTTGTACTGTGATATTGGTGGGACATCCTTTGTCATGTCTCCTTCTCTCAAACTCCAACCTCTCTAGTATATTTGTGACCTTTTATGGTTTGAACTCATGTTAAAGCACACAACCACTATAAAATGCTGTCAATTTGCCTCCAAGCTGAATGATAGGTTTAGATCAAAGTAAATACTTGCAGAAGATGTGAAAAAATGATGTTCCTTTATAACTCCATCTCATCTTTGGAAAGATAAGAAGGAGAAAAATAACATTCTTTGATTTATTCTTTCCCATAATTACAAATCAAGCAAAGTCAGAGTTTTCTGAACTAAACTTTTCCATTTCTATTTACCCTTTTTGTTCTTCTTGATGTGCACAAGACTCTGCCAATGTTTACTGACCTCAAAGAAAATGCTTGCTGAACATTGATTAAAAAACTTTACTTCCAGATGTCTTAGTTAAGATAGATGCTGGTTTTATTATAAGGTGTACAATACTTTTTTTTAAAAGTCACCTTGGGAGATTGTCGTTTTGCACTAAGAACTGAAAGGCAAGATCCAGGAGAAAAAAAAAGTAGAGGAAGAAATTATTTCTTAAATTTTCAGGAAAAAGATAGGTGAAATGTACTAATTTTCCCTGAGCTGCAATGGTAGAGAAAAGCAGGTAGCAGTGGGGAACATTACCTATGAGCGAATTGGCTGAAGAAACATCACTTATGAAACCTGGTACCTGCTAGTGCTGTTGAGAGCAACTTCTAAACATGTTCAGATAGTCCCCATAAACCAGTGAGCCTTTGGATCATTCCAGTCCTCTGGAAATGAAAGATCTAGTTCTTGCCTTTGCAGTTGTTTAATATGGCATAAAACAGAGCATGACATGATTAAAAAAAAAAAACAAAAAACTACCCCATTTACCTATGTTTCCTACTTGACAACTACTGCTGTCAATATTAACTTCTTAACTACTTTATCTATGTCTGCTCTTGGTGCTTTCTCAAGTCATTGTCATATAGTCATGTTATGTATTTTTGTCTTCCTGAGTGCTAAATTAACACATGGATATTATGTCAGTCCCTCTCCAATGTCAAGTCTGTCAAGGTAGCCCTGATAAGGAAGATAATACTCCAGATGTGATCTTCCAGGAAGAAGGTTTTTGTTTCTGTGAAGGCTTCCTAATGGACAAACAATTCCAACAATTCAACAACTGTTGAAACAATTCAGTCTGGTTCCAGGTCTGGGACTCAAAGCATTCCAGGACTCATAACACCAATCTGATAAATGTTGGAATGTAGGATGTGTAAGTTGCAAAGTTTCACCTGAGAGGGAGAGAACTTTTTTATGGGGCTTCTACTGTAGAAGAGTACTTGATGCTGGAAAACTGGAGAGGTGCTCTGGGGCTATCTGGCACTCCATGCAGGAGTTACATAGAATTTCATTGCCAGACCGTGTTATCTGTATAGGAGCAATCACAAAGACCATTTCTTGATGTTGGAGGAGAATCGTGGCCAACAAGGGAGGAGAAGAAGGTGAGAAAATGGGAAAATGAACCAGAGGAAGCAAAGTGAGGTGTTAGATGAGATTTGCATGTCCCCCCTCTATTTTAGAGGATAAGTGGCAACTTTGTTCATTGCAGAATACTACAGCCTCTTTGCAGAAGAGTTCACTTGATTTTTAAATTCTGCCAAGAGGCCATATCTAAGCTTGCAAAACTGTTTACTGTTTGCCTGTCTGGCAACATGTAAGCAAAACATATCGATAAAAGAAACATCTTCTCTAGGCCTTCAAGTCAGAGAGAAAATGTCACTCAACCCAGGAAAGATAATTGAATATGACAAAAACCCAGAACCTCTAACATATTTTAGTATCTCATCCCACTGATGAGGGGAGGGTTAAGTTCCTGTGCATCTTAGAAGATTTAGGAAAGATCAGAGGCTCTTTCATTCATAAGGCACCTCTACCAATCAGTTACAGGGAGAAAAAAGTTAGCATAGAATTACTGAACTGTGTTAATTATTTATTCTGACAGTCTGAACAAGCAATTGAACTGAGACAGTTCGGGAGTCCCTCTTGGCTAACACAGGAGAAATATTTAAGAGCTTAAAAGCAAGGAGTGAATTGAGAGTGAGTGTTTATAACATGATTGAATGCACTATTCCAAAGAGAAGTTTATTAGTATGTTATTGCTCTTTGATCTTCATCTACAGAAAAGGATAATTTGGAAAAGCTTTAGAATTGTTAGACAGGCTCTGAAACATAAAATCATTAAGACAATGAAAAGTTAGAGGGAAATCCTGACGGAGAACAGATAAGATGTACATTGATCATAATTCCTATGCAAAGTGCAGATTAGACAAACAGGAAAGCAATAAAGTAACTAGATGAAGGAGTCATTTTAAAATGAAGACTAAAAAGGAAATACACAGAATAAAACATTTATCATCACAGAAAACCAGAAACATAACAAACTGATCTTAGGCTTGTTTTATTTTGTTTAAATCGCTCTTGGTTTCAGCATTATGATGCTAACTAACTCTTGCTGAGCAGTAAAAGCTTTGTAAAAACTAAATTAGAAGGCAAAATTGAAATCCTGAAACTCATAGAAGCCAGAAGAAATAAAGGGTGGGCTTCATGTGGCGTAACTTTAGCCATGTACAGTATAGCTGTCTGAGCTGGTTCCTTGAGCAAGTCGTTTTAGGTTCTGTTTATAATCAATGGGATGAAAGATGCACTGTTGGGTTATAATTCATCTGTCCTAATTTGGAAGCCCTCCTAGAGTGAAAAGAATTCTCCCCTGAAAACATTCTTTTTTCTTGGTCTAAAACGAGTGTCTAAGCAGCTAGCTCAGAGTTATGTGTGTTCAGATGAACCCCACTCCAGATGTTTTGTAAATGCATGAAATTTCAAGGAAGAAAATAGAGTCTAATTGATTCTAAGTAGAATCTATATGTAACAAGGAAGAAAAAAATATTGTAGCTTGGATTATCATTCTTGTAAGCATTTCTGCATCTAATAGCCACTGGCAGCAATGTCTGTATCCATACCAGTTACCAACATTGTGCCACTGTTCATTTTTTATCCTGGAGGCCAGCTGGCATTATCTGACAGCATCCATATGTTTTGGGTCTCCTAGCCTTCAAAAGAGTGTGATCGTATCCAAATTTCCTGTTGGGAATGGTTCCTGGCCTATAATACATCCTAAACTGTGCCTGGGAACTATTTGTGAGAATGCTACTTGGCTCAGACCAAACCTGTGCCAGGGACCTCTCTGGCAATCAGAAATATGGCAAATAGATTTGCAGTGCCCATTCCAGGGCATTGTTTAATGATCTGATATAGAGGTACTCCATCAAAATTACTTTATAAGACAACTTTAAGAATATCTCAGTGCATGTTGGATCCAGCTCCAGGTTATCTTTTCTCCACTTTCAATAAAATGTAAAGAGAGATTTGGAAGCTATGAAAGAACATGATAATATAGTGAGAATGAATGACAGCTAGTGCTGATAAAGGGGGATATTTGCTGGGTAACCTAAGTATATATGAATACAGGAGATACAATCAATGGAAAACAGCCATTAAAGTGATGACTGGCAAATAACTGAAGTCAGAGCAGTCCAAAAGAAGAGAAGACAACTACATGGTTTATTTCTGATCACTTTATATAAAAACATGAAGCAACCATAACAGCATAGACCTAAGCTTACAGCTTATCTTTTAAGTCAAAAAGAAGATAAATCTGGAGTTTCATGATAGTACACATTGGTAGATGAGTAGTGAATGGTCCAGTCTAACAACGGGTATGTCCTGACAACTCACACTTGATCTCAGTGGGAATAGGTGGAATAAGAATGTCACCAACCAACACTAACAAAATATCTAGTTCAATCTGAAAATATAGACTTTCATATGCCAAGATGACTAAAGCCAGCTTGGGTTCTTGGGGAACAACAGACAGGATTTGGGTTGTTACCACCAGGCTTTCCCTAGCTTCACCATAATTTTAAGTAAGGGGTACAGTAGGATTATTGCAAAAGATAAATTTATCTGTGGAGGAATAGTATTACAGTAAAAACTGTATTTGAATTTTTTTTTTAAAGGAGAAAATAATTTTACTTAGGAATATTAGATGTTTATATATCTTGTGCAACAGAAGTTGATTCAGTTGCTTAAACAATGATGTCTACTGCTGCTTGAATTATTCTAAGGGGCATTACTTTAGAAACCTATGGGAAACTCATAATTTTCTTGAATCACAGGTAGAAACTCACCAGACTGTGTACCCTAAGGCATCTTTAATGGCATGAGATGCCTAGCTAGGGGCACCTGAGTCAAGATAAGGCTTTCTTGGTTCCCAGTCTATCAACAGAGGTCAAAGGTGTGATTCAGCTACTTAAATGCAGGTATTTTGTGCTATTTAAGAAGCTCAGGGATATATTCTGTCTGGCCTCCAGCTGCCAAACCAGAAGGATATGAAGAGGCCCTTTGTCATTCTGCCCTACCTTTGTCTGTGTGTCAGATGCTCAAAGATATCTGAAATGTCAATGGGCGTCTCTGCACAACTGGATTTCATCACTAGTAAGCAAATATAGTCAAGAGGGGTTTTCAGTTGATCGAATGTATTTGTCTGCTTCAGGATGTGCTGAATAATCTTATAGATTTCACTGACTATTGAAAGGGCTTCCACTGACTATGATGAAATTGTTAATACTTACCTCTCAGCTTGCCAACATCGCAGCTACTGAAATTTGCATTCCTGCATCTGGACCTGAATCCTTCCACTTTCTGGGCATCTAAATCAACAAATAAATTCCACTTTCAGGACTCAGTTATATTTTCTAAGAGTATGAATCCAATCAGTCATGTTTGGATATCTTGAATACTCAAGTCCTAAACACCTATGTTTAGGCATCTGAATCAATTCCCTAGTCATTTTGGGTAACTACATATTGTCAGTTAAGATTAATATCTCCAAGCCAGCAGAGTCTGATTAAATTTATTTTCCAAGGATTCAATAAACTATCTGAAATAATCTTGTAAACTTTAACAGTTATTCCCTTAGAAGTTGTGGAGGCCAGGGTAGGCTCCAGAGGATAGGAGCAGGGTATAGTATCATAGAATTATAGCATCACAGAACAGTTTGGGTTGGAAGGGACCTACAAAGGGCTGCTCCTGATGGAGCAGAAGCATGAAGATTGATATAAAGACATATGATATGGTTTATTTTATTGATTCTTGTTGGGTTTTTTTTCATTTTCCCATAAATAATGGAGATCAGATTATTAGTCTCTCTTCATGTGCTTTTTGTCTTGCATGTGGCAAATGTCTCTGTTTAATGCATGGTATATTTCCTAGGAAAATGTCATATTGTTAATTGATGCTTTGCAGTAATTGTCATACCTTGGAGAATGATATGAGGCATACATACCAGAATTTGGGATGGAATTATTGCCACCAAAAATTGCTCGCATCCTTGAGGGATTCCCCCTTCTTAAATCACAGTTCTACAGGTCTATCATAGTCAATATATCTTAGTTAATCACATTCTGCATTGATGCATTGATGCTATCAGCCTGATTTCTGCAACACTTACACCGGTACTCAGAATGCAGTGATCAT